>JAVSBS010000828.1:7682-20363 GCA_033124195.1 Coracias cyanogaster | reverse complement strand
GTTTCTACAGGACAGGAAAATATTTATGTCAAACACTTGCAGCCCAAGAAGCTGAAAATAGTATTAGCCCATCCTTCATCAGATCTATTATAACTGAATATTTTGAACTTCAGCAGAATTTTGGGGGAAGAACTAGATGGGGGGAAACTGTGCAGCAGGTAGAGACTTTTGAGAATCTCTCCTCAGATATGGCTGATTCATTGTCCCTTGGAAAGCTTCCACCTTGCACATCTTGGGCCAAGAGATTTGGATGATGAACACCTCCTGGTGAACCTCAGAAGGAAATGGGAATAGGAGGGAAAGGTCTAAGAGTATCTTTGGGGAGCCTGAGACAGTGGTGAGATGCTTAGATGTGGCCTGGGATGGACTATGCCCCTAATGGTGGACAAAACAGCTGCCAGAGCTTGGGGGTTGGAACTAGATGATCTTTAAGGTCCTTTCTAACCCAAACCATTCTATGATTTTATGACCCCCTTCCTTAGTCCTGAGAGCAACCCATGTCTGTGTGGTTGAACTCATTGCCTCCTGGAGCAGGATGGTCCCATCCAAACTGCCATGGAAGTGGCATTTTGTTGTGTCTCCTTCAACTGGTAAGGCACATCTATGTGAAAACTTCAAACTACAGAGCTCTGAGGGAGATGCAGGAGGTCCACAAATGTAGGCTTTTTCTGCCATTTTGGCCACAACATCCAGGAAGTACTGGCAGAACAAGGTTGTGATGGAAATGCCAAGAGCTGGATCAAGTTTCCTGGTGAATCCCTTCTTTCCTCTTCCCCTCATTGAGGAACCTCCTTTCTCTTGTTTGTTTGGTTGGTTTTTTTAATGGAGGTTGTTCCTTGACTTGTTGATTACGTGTGTATCACCCAGTTTAGGCGTGCTCCTATTCTCCCTATTTTGACCATTTCACTGATTTTTTTGCCACATAAGGGTCTCAAATCAGGAAGTGGACCCTGGGCTAATACTGGGGTATCAAAGACATCTTCTGAATTAAAAGAAAAGGTCCTTATTCCTTTCATTTCTTGATTGTGAGTGAGAAAAAGAACAAGAAGCTACTCTCCATCTTTGACGAGTGTCAAAGATGGACAGGAAGGTATCAAGAAGATGGGGCAAGACTCTTGTCAGTGGTGCTCAGTGACAGGACAAGGGGCAACGGGCACCAACTGGAACCCAGGAGGTGCCATCTAAGCAGGAGGAGAAAATTCTTTGCAATGAAAGTGGCAGAGCCTGGTGCAGGCTGCCCGGAGAGGTTGTGGATTCTCCTTCTTTGGAGAGATTCCAAACCCGCATGAGTGTGATCCTGGGCTCCTGCTCTGGGTGACCTGCTGGACCAGGGAGGTTGGACCAGATGATCTCCAGAGGTCAGTACTGACTGAGAAGGGCAAGGTTGTGCTTGCAAGTCAGGCTTGTAGGAGCTGGGGAGAAAAGGGGAAGATTTAGAAGCATTACTGAAGGACTCTGAACCTCCCAAGACCTACAAGAGTAGGTTTAGATAGAACATAAGGAAGAATTTTTCTTCCTATGAGGGTTGTGAGACACGGGACCAGGTTGCCCAGAGAAGCTGTGGGTGTCCCATCCCCGGAAATGTTCAATTCCAAGTTGGATGGGGCTTTGAGCAACCTGATCTAGTGGAAAGTGTCCCTGTCAATTGCAGGGGAGTTGGAACTAGATGATCTTTATGGTCCCTTCCAACCCAAACTATTCTATGGTCTCTTCTATGACTTGGTGCTCATGCTGACCTGAATTCCTCAGCTCAGGCTGCCTATCAATCCCATCTACCCTTGCAACAAAAGACTTTTACATGTCATCTTCCACCTTCTTGGACCCATCTAAGACAGATGGGATGGACTGAGAGCCAGGCCCCATCCCTTTGCTGGTCCATGCACTCCTGTCCATTCTGTGATGATCAGTTGTGCTGGGCACTCTTGCTAGAAGATGTGCAGGATGGACGGGCAGCAGAAATCAGCCTGGCTTGCTCCAGGACAGTTGTGTAGATGCACTCTGGTTGGGTTAGGTCAGCCCTATGGCAACATATGTGACCTCCACCGGGACACTTGTAGGTCAATGTCATCTCTTCAGAGAGAGGGACAGATATTTTTCGGGGGGAAATGGCAGTGGGCCTCTAAAGGGACACTTGCATATGGGCAAGCCTTGTTCTACCTTGTTCCGCTGCTCTGTGGGAGAAGCAAAGTCTCTGGACTTCTCCTTTATCTGTGGCAAAGAGCAGGGTCATGACGAAGAGAAAGAAGCAGCCAAACGAAACCCACTGTCCTGCATCTTATTTGAGACCCTCTTGTAGCTTGGCTGCCTCTCCCTTCCCACTCTGCCAATATCGTTCCATTTATGCCATGGCTCTTAATGAGAATGAAGCGACTAATTTGGCCATCCTCGATGTCTTCATAACCCAAGCCCACAGCTACGACGAGCCAATAGCACTGAGCTAGTTCTACTGATTATTTTAATCTCATCATATGTCTTTTCTGGTCAATAAACTCCCTCTCAAATCAAATTGTTACTGAACATAACCTGACGCTAATGTCCATTGGACTCTGGGCTATAGCGAATAATGTAGTTTGTCATAATTAAGTGTACTGCCTAATTAATTGAGTGGTCAGGATGCTAATTAGCCAGGTTTATTGAGACTGGAGGAGTATGAAGGGCAATACTGCGGCTCATCAAAAGCACTGGGACTAGAAATAAAGTCCATCTCCCTTCACTCTCCCCTGACAGGCAGACAAATCTGTGTCAATGTAGATTCACAGGCTTGGAGCAACACCCAGAGATGGAGATGAACAGGGTTGTGTTGGTCTTGCTGACTTCTTCTCAGTGTGGCGAAGGTTTCTCAGCCTTTGCCTCCCGTTTTCCACCCATTCCTCCAGCTCGTCCATCACTGCAGCCTAACCAGGCTGTCTCCGCAGTCCCCTTCTGATGCTGCCTGCTCAGATGAGGGACAGCAGGGCTGCCATATTTCCTTCCAGAACTGCCCATAGATATTTGGGATGTGTGATGGGTCATACATACGTCACAGTTTCCTAAGAGCGGCAGCTCATTGATTTTTCCTGCCCAACTTGTTTTTCAGTTCTCTAGCGATAGGGTTTTTCATTCCCAAAGCCCAAATCTTCTTTTTACAGAAAGCGTTTGCCTTACCCGCTTCTGTGGGTCAGACCTAAGGACTTCTTGGTCTATCCCCATGACCCACAGAGAAAAGATTTTTCTTTTTCTGTTTTTAGGAGCCTTTCACAAGGAGTCAAGAAAATAATAGGGATTGTGAATCTGAAGGAGGGTCTTCACCTGAGATCTGGACTCCAGTCCTGCCTTTGTGTCTCTGGATGGTCTGGTGTTCAGGAAGCTCAGTGTTGTATCACAGTTCCTCAACCAGCTAATGCTCAGGAGATCCTCCAGGACCTCTCCAGTTTGTTCACATGTGCAATATGGTGGCAGGATTGGGAAGAGAGGGAGGGAACCTGGGAAATGAAGGAATATTCAATACGGATTTGCAAATCCGCTTTTGCAGCATGAGGATCTAAGCATATCCAGGGGGATTCAAGTGTGGAAGACAGCCAGGCCAAGCACACTTCTTGGGTAGCGAGTGATGAGTTTTTACTTCAACTTTCCTTCTGTTTGGGGTTCTTGAAGACCAGAGAACTACCAATGGAGCTGGTGTCGATGGAGAGCAAATGTGGGCTGCTTGAAGTAGAGGTGGTAATTTTTAAATAATCCTGGAGTCTAACATCGATGAAGATGCAAGTGTGCCTCAGGATTGCAGTCTCCCATGTGAGGGAGGTGGACTTTGACATTACTCTGTGAGGACTGCTCAGATATTGCCCCAAAAGAGCCCACTTGCATCCAGGTCCAGACTCCTTGGCACAGGAGAAATATGGTCCTGGTGGAGTGGGGCCAGAGGAGGTCATGGAGATGATGCAATGGCTGGAAGCCCTCTGCTGGGAGGCCAAGCTAGGAGAGGTGGGCTTGTTTAGCCTGGAGAAGAGAAGGTTCTGGGGAGACCTTACTGCAGCCATTCAATGCTTCAAGGGGGCCCACAAGAAAGATGGGGGACAATCTTTTTATCGGGGCCTGTTGTGATAGGACATGGTTTTAAACTTGAAGAGGGAGATTTAGATTGGACGGAAGGAAGAAATATTTTATGCCAAGGGAGGTGAGACCCTGGCCCAGGCTGCCCAGAGAGGTGGTTGATGCCCCATCCCTGGAACCATTCCAGGTGAGGTTGAACACGGCTCTGAGCAACCTGATGTAGTTGAAGATGTTCCTGCTCACTGCAGGGGGGTTGGATTAGAAAACCTTGAAAGGTCCCTTCCAGTCCAAAATTCTGTGATTCTATGAAATTTCTGGGCTCAAGAGCATGAGGGACTTAGAGTAAAAAGTCCCTCACCCCTTATGTCTTCTTTTACATACACTTAAAACCCTGAACATGCATAATCTAAAAATCATTTCATATCATATTTCTCCTCAAGGTGATGAGGCTCTCCCAATTTTGGCCAGAATTAAGTGTGCTACCAAGAAAAGATACCTCCATCCCACTTGCTATAAACAACATCTTGATGTTATGGGCAGCATCCACCAACTCCACCCTCCAGGATTTCTTTTGGTACCGGAGTTTCATGAACGCTAGAGCAGATTCCCCTCTCTCCTAAACCCATTGCAGGCAGCCGGTGTTTTTGACCTTGCAACTGCCTGTTGCTTTCCATGGTCTGTGGCCAGACCGCTTGTTTTCCTTCCGATTGCTTTCAGCTTCGAGCAAGCAGCGCCGCTGTGGGTAAAGCTCAGTCCGCATTCCAACATCTCACCACATAATTACGCTGAATTTGACCACAAGCTAATAAGTAGAACTGCTCTGCAGTCAGGTGCTCAACTTCTGCTCTCATGAAAGGACCGGATGATTAGTTGCATTTTCTAGCCCTGGCAAATGGGTCCTGCTGTGCCAGGGTCTCTAAAGCCCTGAAGGACATAGTGGGTTCTAAAGAAGGGTTTGCTTCCTGGGTGGGGGGAGCAGGCAGGGACAAAACCCCTGCAAATGAAGTTTATACGTCTACAGAGAGGCACCTAAAAAAGGGCAGGGCATGAGAGGGTGGTTTGTACTCATGAGGACCTCAAGGAAGCCATCCCACTCCTGGGTGGCAGGTGTCTAGCAGGCAAGAAGGGAATGGGATGAGCGGTCACCAGTACTCAGAGCTAACTGCTCTGTTTTGTCCTGGGAAGTGTCAAACAGAGACAGTGCAGTAAGATCTGGGAATATCTTCTTGATGCCTCCTCCAAGCTATGTCCTTGCTATCACCCTCCTGCCATGGACCACATCCCTGCTGGGAGAAGTTCCAGCACGAATGGGCTGTGCACAAAACCAAAGTTGAGGCTTTGGTCCACACATCTGGTGTTTGGGCAGAGGGCTGGACCATTTTCACGTCCAAACTGATCTGGGGGGGACAGGAGTAAGTCATGGGGAGGGGGGGGACATGTGCAATGTCATGCAGCTCCATGGCTAAGTACAAGGTTATGAGAGTTCTTGGGTGGCTTCTGCAGCAGGTTTGTCTCCTCCATGGGGAGAGCAGGCAGGGACAAAACCCCTTCAAGCGAACTTGCTGTGCCTGCGCGCACGCCTCAGTTTTAGCCATTTCTCTTTTGAGACTCTCCAGGCAGAGATGTTTGCGCAAGACCGATCCTTTCAACCTCTGATTATCCCTAATTTGCAGCACATTCCTTGAAAAAAAATAATAATCACATTTCCGATGGTCAAAATTCTAATTTTTCAGTAGGACAGCAGACATTGGGCTAGATGTCCCTGGAAACTGAGATATCAGAGCAACCCACAACTCCAGTGATCTGTAACCCATGGACTTGGGATGATTTGTCCAGAGAAGGATAGCTCGGCACTTGCCCTGCTTCATATAATCCTTCCCCAAATATCCACAACGAGCGCTTTTAGGAAGGAGATACAAGATCAGGGTTGTGTATTTTGCTTATGCACTTCTCCTACTTCCCTCTCTGATCAGAATCAGTAAAAAACCATGTTTTTAACAATTTCCTTGCAGCAGAAAATGAATGAATGAAGATTTGCAAGAGCTCCAATATGCAGGCAAACACTGGAAGAGGTTGCCCAGGGAAGTTGTGGATGTTCCGTCACTGGTTGTGTTCAAGACCAGGTTTGAGCAACCTGGTCTAGTGGGAGGTGTCCCTGCCCACAGCAAGGGGGTTGGAATGAGATGATCTTAAAGGTCCTTTCCAAATCAAACCCTTCTATGGTTTTATGAAACCTTGATCTTTGTCGGTACAAGTGGCAGACCAAGAATTGGGGAAGAACTAATTCTGCAAACTAGTAGTTAGGAGGTTTTCTTGTGATGCATCTTTTTGCCAATGGCAAATCTTGGTCTCAGATGGATGATATTTGTTGTTTGGGTCTAGTGATGACAAAACCCAGGCAAAAGATGTTGAGAGAGGTTTGTGAGGTAACGCTCTGCCTGAAAGGCACCCAAACACGCGTCCTTTTCTTGAGTTCCATTGTAAAAAAACAGTGAAACAGCCAAAAGAAATAACGATTTTTGATATAATTTTCATTAAGCTAACAGAGCTTGTTTAACATCTTCAGACCGGAGATTTCAACTGGGAAAGGCTAACTCGATAGAAATTGGGGAAAACAACCAGCTTTTTAGGGACACACAGATTTCATCCCTGTCTTTGTACGGAATTACTGCAGAGTTTCAATCAAGTCAGAAAGGTTTGGTTTGATTTTATGATTTATAGTGTATTTCAATGTGCAGAAAAATCAAAGTGAGGATGGCTTGAGAAACATTTTTAGGATTGTTCCCTTCATAAAAATTCTTCTGTGTCTACATATACACACACACATAAAAATACAATTATAAATACATTTATACGTATCCGCACAGGTCTTTTCTATATATAAATAAACAACTTGATTTGGGATGAAGCTGGATAGGAAATTTGGAACTGTGACCCAGTCTAATACCGGCCATATCACTCAGTTGATATATTTTCAGCCATAGATTTAGTAAAACAGCTTATTCCCCCTCAATTTCCTGATGTGGTACATTTTTGGATTTTCTTTTATTTGCTCTGCAATGGGGACTGACACTCATCTCCTGACAAATAGGTTATACCTGTATGCAGAAAGCTGTTAGAAGCGCAATTCTGTTGCTGTTTTGAAACGAAAATTTCCTCCCCCTGCAATCTTACAGCTGGTTTTAATTGTTAAAAATAAAGTTCTAGCTTTACACGCATATGATTGTGTATAGAGTAACATAAAATTTCTTTCCTCTCCTCCCTAAATTCATGCCTTTTTCAAAATAAGGCTGAATCTAGCAGGGGATTTCTGATGTCCTTCAGTTCCCATGTTGGCTGGGAAGACTAGGTTCTGGTACCAAGGCTCTGGTCCATTTGGGTCATAACTTTCCCATCTGATGGATGTTTTTTCTCCTGGACAAACAGATGATCAACTCCTCTTCCTCACCCTGGGCATCTCCTCTGGATGGTTTGGTTTAAAAATAAACCCCCAGGATGGCCAGAGGATCCCAGGGTGGAGGGAGGGTGGTATGAAGTCCTCAAGAGACATGAGGAAGGAATGCCCACCACCATATTCCTCCCTAGTGAGGTGGGGAGAACCCCCTTCCTCACTTGCAAAGGCATCTTTTGGGGAATGTAGCAGCGTGCACAGGCTGGTGGCGAGGAATGTCTCCAGGGAATCTCCTTCCATCCCTACCAGCATCCGGGCTGGGGTCCTGACCTCTCCCTCCCCACGCAAGGGGGGACATTTCTCCAGCATCATGCTTCGCTTCTGCCGCCGCCGCCGCTGCCGAGCTCCCCCAGCCAGAACACATTAACCGGCTGCGCGGGACCTGCCATCTCCCTCGAATCCATCTTCCCTCGAATCGCTGCATTACAACCAAACAGGATTTGTTCCACTACAATTTGTCAAGATTGGACAAGGCCTCAAAGTTGGCGGAGACATATATTAAAGGTTTCTCAGGGATTGGAGCGAGAGAGGCAATTACCTTCCCCGGCTCGGAGACGAGGGACCACGGCTCCCGTCCCTGTTGCATGGTGCAGGAGGGCTCAGGGGGTTTCTCTTCCTTCCCTGGCAATAAATAAGACTAAAATAAAGACCCCCTCCTCCCTTCCCAGTCCACCACATGCTGTGAGTGGAAACCTAAAACGACAGCGAGCTGGCTCGGGGGGGAGGACAGCTGTGTGTGTGTTGGCATCGTGGCCACCTGCATCCAGCCATGGTGGCCATCCCTGATCACAGCAGCACCTGGGGACAGGCCCCAGGACCTGCCCTCACCTGAAGAACCTGTCCCCAGAAAGGGCCAACATCATCTGCCATTCTCCTCCTCTGGCTGTGCCTGGTGCCTCCATGGTGCTGGGAGGGCTGGAGACCGTGCAAGGTGCTGGGGGATGAGATGGGGGATGCATTGGGGATGGGTGCCCCACACATGCCACCCCAGCACAATGGGATGTTTGGTTACCACCAGCAAGCCCTTTAAGGCTTTAATTTCAGGGAAGAGGCTGCCCAGAGAGGTTGTGGAGTGGACATGATCCTGGGCAACCTGCTTTAGGTGAACCTACTGTAGCAGGAGGGTCGGACTAGATGATCTTCAGAGGTCCTTTCCAACCTCCACCATGCTGGGATTCTGTGAATAGGGCTGGCTCGTGGGGAGGGAGATGTCTGCCCGCATGGACCCTGGCAGAGGAAGGGGTGGAAGCAGGAAACTGTCGTGATTGGGACATCAGATGGGGCATTTCTGGGAAGGTGGAAGGAATGAGATCATGGGTCTGGAGGAACGCCAGCCCACTCAAGATGGGGAGATGACATTTTGTGCCAGCCAAACCACTCTGCTCCAGCTGATGCAAATAGTGCAACATCTTTGGGGGACCTGTGCTGCTTACAGCTCACCTCCTTCTCCATTATTTGCCCCCAAAAGTATTTTCCACGGCTCTCCTGCCCTGGGAGGAGTGGAGTTTGAGGGAAAATTACTCCAGGAAAGAGATTGTCTGTGAAGGAGGGTGTCTTTGAAAATATCTCCTCTGCACAGCCAGGTGCGTGTTCCTGGGGCTGGCTCATGTTTACTCATTTTGGATCATCTGGAAAAACTCCAGTGAAACCACCAGGGACTACAGCAGAGCAGACCCAGCGTGAGTCGAAACAGAAATTAACCCTTGGCACATGCCCATGGATTTATCTGAAGGCCCTTTGTAGGCAAAAGATTTTATTACACTGGCTTAAGTGGGCTTTGGATGGAGCCTCTAGAAAATGCAGTGGAGGGCTGCTAGAAACCTACCTAGCTAATTAATCAAATAAATCACCCGCATTCGCATTCAGTCATCTGAAATGGAAGTGGCACAGTTTTAAGCACTGCTCCAGGATTCCTGGCTTTGTATCTTCTGGATTATTATTATTATTTAATTATATTGAAGCTGCATTTGGAAGCTGAGTAGGCACTAGTTACCAGGTGAGAGCTTCCTGCTTTATTATGAGTGGTGGAAAGATTTGATCTTTTCTGTTCTGACGATGAATTTTCACTGATGATATTAAGCTTATTTCAAATTAGTTAAAAAAAAATAATAATCAAAAAGTATTTTCTATTTCGAGCTGAAAGGGAAGCGAAGAAATAACTCCCTACTGAGAGTAATTCTTATCGTTTCAAGATATGATGACAGATGAAAAGGAACTTCAGAGCCGATATAAAATGAGATTCCTAGCTTTTCAGGGGAAAAAAGGGCCAATATTTTGTGGGAATTTTCATGGCAAATACACTCACTTATTTCTGTTGACAAAACATTGATTTGAAATGCTTTGATTGCCCTGCTCACATCTGACAATAATCGTATATCTCGCAGTGTTAATTTCTTATGGATTGTCAAAGAGAGCTGAAAGCCCAAACACATCACAAGTGCGATGGGGAGAGGGATGGTTTTAACTCTCCCTTTCATTTTGTTTATTAACACAGAATATTCCCCTACTTTGGTTTCTGGCTGGAAATTGCAGTTTCTTTCTTTCTTAAAGGCTCAGCCGCACCACCGCTGAACTCCCGCTGACTTCCACGCTGAACCTTTTCTAGCCTCATTTTAGCACTGTTGGGTGCTGGGGAGTGAAGATTATGGCACCAATCACTGCAAGGATTTGGCTTTTGGAGGTGTTGGAGGTTATGTGTGATGTATCTCCACCTGGCCTCCATCCCTGAGCATCCTCTTCCTCATGCGAATGATGTACAGGATGTTATGGGTCCAAACATTCTGCCCTAGCATGAAGAAATCCCCCGATATTTAGTAATACCAAGATTACACTCAGGACAAGATGCTCTGTCTGGCCTAGGCAGGAGAGGGATGGGTTTTCTCCTAATAGTTTAATTTCCCAGAAGCTGTTGGGTGACCCGTTAGTGGAGGAGGGCTTGTCCCATGACCAGGGCATCGGTTGGACCTTAGGAGATTCGGTTTGTCACCTGCAGCCCTGGCTGGCCAGCCAGGAAATTCACTTAATCTCCGTGTGACAATGGCAAATGAAGCTGGGGCTATTTTCAGCAGCTCTGCCTGATGGGTGATCTTTGTAGCAGAGTTTCCCTGGTCCCTGGGGTTGTCTCTTGCCTGTGCCATCAAGGTAAGAACCTCTCCCTATTTGCAGCAACTGCGATTAACTATCTTGCTTCATGACCTTGCAAGAAAGGTGTGACTTGGATCATGAGCCCCCAGACAAAGCCAGGAGGCTAATGTGAAGCTCTAGGTGGTCTAAAGCCTCTCCATCATGCTCCACTGCTGAAATGAAGAAGATACGGTGTCAGATTAACTCTCCCTTCCCTGGCTCTCGGTCAGCCTGTAGCAGGGAATGGAGGGTGGGATATTTTAGGGTAGAATCACTGCTAAGGGGGAAGCTCAACAGCTCAAGGTGAAAAACTGGGCTTAGAGCCCTGCCAGTGCCACACCTAACCATGGGGCATGTCCCCTCCTTCTGCCCATCTCCAGGAGCGACCAACAGCAGATGGATGGCATGTGCATTGATGCTTCCCTGGAATACTTTCTGGGCTTGGATCTGGGATGGGGGCAGGGGTGAGGGAGATCCTACTGTCCTTTGGTTTTGATATCCATCTGGGAAAGCTTGCTAGGCCATTCCCCCCTGGAGACTGGCTCATTATTATGATAATTTATGTTAACACTCGCCCCTTTGTGGTTGTTTCTTCGCTATGCATCGGGGCTTCTTAAGACTTCCTCCAAGTGGAGGATCTAACTATGGGGTGGGGAGCATGGGGTGAATGTGGACATGGCTACATCAGCAATTATACGCATGCAAAAGGGGTGTAATCAGGGAACTGCTGGTCTAACAGGGATGATTCTACTTGCAAACCACAAGAAGGAAGTTCACAAGGTTGATCCTGGTCCTTGAGGCAGCCCAAGTGCCCTCGTGCTGTGAGGAGATGGGAGAAGCAAGTGTGCAACAACCTCCCTGTTCCCAGGAAGCAACTCCCCAAACCAGAAGCCAGGAAAGGGAAGGTTGGACAAGCCTCATGCAAGGTTGAGTCTCCTTTTCCACCTCTGTTCTCCTCCCTGGTGCATGGAGGGCTGCAGGAGAAAGGCAGAGGTGATGGATAGAGGTCCTACAGCCAGAAGACTGAGGCAGAGATATGCTCTAAGGGAAGATGCCCCTTAGACTCGCTGTCTGCCTGTCTTTCTGACCTCCTTTTGTTCTTTATCACTGCTGCTTTCACCCTCTCTCCCTCCCTGGAGCTCCTGGCAGCCCTGCTGGTGGCCAGCCATGGTTGACTTAGGTCAGGGGGGGTTGCAGAGACAACAAGAAGGACGGCAAACCATGTCGATTTGTCCCGCTTGTCCCCGTCTCCCTATCTGTCATTCCCAGTCCAGATCCGCTTGCCCTCCTTAAACAAGATCTCAACTGACCGTAAGGCTTCTGTCACTCCAGCTACCAAAATCAAACCCCTTCCCTCATCAAATCCCTAATCAGCCGGAACGGCGCTGTAAGCCGTGCTAAATTGACTCCTCTTCGCTCCTTCTGCTGACCGCTGCCCTTCGACGAGCCGGCCCCCGTCTCTGACTCTGAGGGCAACATCGCCTCTAATTATATTTCCCCTGCCTTCCCAAATCCTTTCAGGCACCCGGACAAGCACAGGTATTGAGGAGGGCAGGAGGATTAGCGGAGAACCCAGTCACGTATTGCAGCGGGAAACATCTTTTGCAGCTTGCAGGCTTGGAAGGGATGTCTGTGGGGCAGGCGTGGAGGGCTTCTGCTGACAGGGACCGTGCTGCAGGTAAGGGTCCTGGTGGAGCCGGTGGTGTGGTGAGACCTCGCGGGTGAACGAGGCACAACTGCGCAGCCACTTTAGAGAATCACAGAATGCCAGCAAGGTGGGGGTTGGAAGGGACTTCTGAAGATCGTCTTGTCCAAGCTCCCTGCTAAAGTAAGGTCACCCAGAGCAGGGTGCCCAGGATCACATTCTTTCTCCAGAGAAGGAGACTCCACAACCTCTCTGGGCAGCCTGGGCCAGGCTCTGACACTCTCACACCAAACAAATTTCTCCCCCTGCTCCCATGGAACCTCCTGGGTTCCACTTGGTGCCCGTTGCCCCCTGTCCTGTTGCTGGGCACCACTGAGAAGAGTCTGGCCCCATCCTCTTGCCCCCCATGGGCCCTTGAGCTCTTGCTCAGCAT
>JAVSBS010000826.1:0-45641 GCA_033124195.1 Coracias cyanogaster | reverse complement strand
CCCCACCATACCCCCGCCCCTCAATTGCATTAGTGACTCTCAGACAAGTCCTTTGGTATTCATCCCTCCTCCCTGATTAGTTTTTTGCTGTACCCTTCATGTTGGTCACTTATCTCACATCTTGAAGGTCACAGTCTGTAGTACCCTATTCCAGCAGCCCTGGGTTGTTTTTTATTCCTGAAGACAGCCTTGTTTTGGGCTCACAAGGTTTAATCCAAGAATTGGCTCTGGATCTAATTCCCAGATCCTCAGTTCATTAGCCATGAAAAGTGATAGCTGCTTAAGATTTTTATGAGACATTGTTCCAAAAGCAGACCACAGAAGCTGCACAATTACCCGGCACGTTGTACAAAGCCCCGGCTGCCTTTGGCACTGACACGGGGAGCTTGATAGCAATCAAACAGCTTAATGAAAAGCAGCGAGTGAGCTCTTGGTAAGGAGCAAGGAGTCTGTGAAGTTTGTTTCCAAGTGGTGCTTTCTGTAAGGACACTTGTTAGGATCAAATTTAAACCACTGCTCCACGGGTGCTGCCACCAAGGGATGTGCAGCCTGGCTTTGGGACCCTTCCACACAAGCGCTTGCAAACACCACCCAGCATTTAAAGTTCATCTGCCCTGTCCCTCTGGACCCTCAAGCAGGTCTAGATGCTCACGGTGGAGCTGGCCACTCACCGCAATTAGGGCAGGCAAATTGTGAGGAAAGCAGCAAGGCAGCTGGACAGAAATATCAGAGGCTCTCTCCACCCAGGCTGCAGTGAAACCACCACAACCGGTCCCGTGTCCAAGTAATTACAAGGATGTGATGCAGGCCAGCAAAACGCAAGAGGTTGAGAAGTAAAGTGGATACTCTACCGAGCAGTGGATTAAGACTAAATGCAGCCAGATCCAGTCCAGCTAAAGTGCTTTCAACAACTCCTGGGCTCCTCCAACTGCTGCTCCGCTGACAGAGACATCACCCACCCGCCCTCCCTCCTCCTGCCCGATGCTGGACCCCTCACCCGTCCTCCCACTGCCACCACCAGACCAGAATGGAGCAATTGGTTCCCTCCAAGATCAGGTCCCAGCTCTTTAAATCCTGCCTTAATCCACTTCTCGGTCCACCCCGTAGCTGGCTGCATCATGTCCAAGCACGGCAGTGTGTCCCAGAACAAAAGGATGTCAGCGCACCCTGGGCTTGGAGCAGACTCGCAGCGCCCAGGATCTGCTGCCCCAGGTCCCCAAGGACATTCCCAGGGTGTTAAGCAGATCTCACCACGCTGGGAAGCTGAGTGAGCTGCCTCTCCCAGAGGAAAGCTCCTGGCCCTGGGAGACTGTCCACACAAAGAGCACAGAGCTGAAACTCTCACCTCTAATTACCTCCCCATGCAAGTCTTCTGGAAGCCCCCACACTGGGGAGCAGTCGAAGGGCCAGCAGCAGAGGCTCAGAGCCACGCTGCTCACTGGATTGTCTTTGGACCTACAGTCATTGCACCCACAGCCTTCTCTGCTCTGCAAACACTTCTGATCCGTTCCTCAGCAGATATACTTATATAAACAGCTATAGATTAAAAAGCAAATTATACATAAAGCAACCAGCAAGGTCTTTCTAGGTGTATGCATATTCACGTGAGATAATATTTGAGATTAAGCACTGGAACAGGCTGCCCAGGGAAGAGGTGGGGTCACCATCCCTGGAGGTGTTCAAAAAACATGTAGACATGGCACTCCAGGACATGGTCTAGTGGTCATGGTAGCACTGGGTTGATGGTTAGACTTGATGCTCTTAGAGGTCTCTTCCAACCTTAATGATTCCATGATTCTATGTTACTGCTTACTGCAAACAGCACCTTTCACGAGAACATTCTCAAAGGAAACAAGCTGGGCCTCAGAGGCAGCGGAGGGGTTGGAGCCGGCGGGTGCAGGCTCCCAGGGTCTCATCCTTCAGCCTTCCACCACCTCCAGGTCCCTGCCGCTGCTGCCACCGGACCACGTCAGACAGCGCACGAGCTGCTGGTGTGACCGAGGGAGCTATAGAAAAGCCAAAGCCATCCTTGCTTTCTCACTAGAAAGCAAAAACAAACTTTGTCATACAGATCAAGCACATCAAGAGGTTTTGGCTCGTTCAGGAGAAGCAGAGAGCAGCGATTACTGCTGTTTATCCAGGACGCTCCGCTGTGCAAACAACAGGCCCCACTCCCATCGCAAGGTAATTCCACCAATGAATCACCATCCTGAGGGAAAAATTAGTTTAAATTAGTTTAGTTTGTTCCTCTGCTCTAACGAGCGCGTTCTAGATTGTAATTGTTTTTAAATCTCCTCTCTTTGGTGCGTACGCGCCGAGCGCCGGAGCCGGCGGCTGCCTTGGGCGCGTCTCTCCTTTGGCCAACCTTGCGCTCCACGGAGTCCCCACGCGTGTTCAGACACACGCACACCAGAGCGGACGTCTGCACGGACACGTGTGGGGCTGCGGCTCAGCACAACGAGTGAAAACACGAGGGCTGGGAAAGCGTGGAAAACAGCCTGGAGGAAAATAACTTCCCTTGAAGGTTTTTTTGTAATTTTAAGCTATATTAAATTAGCCACAATCACAAGAGGGGTATGTGATGAAACCAGGCGAGTCTGAGTGTTTGACGCGCTGATGCTTATGCCTGGGAACAAACCGGGGTTTGCTCTGTGTAGGACCCGTGGACCACCCTTGTCCTGGGCGTTTGGAAATTGCTGCTGACGCAGAGCGTGGCTTCACTCTGAAAACCCCACCAGAACGGTGACTTCTCACAGGGTCTCTCCCAGTCTGCAAATGGGGTCGAGTATGTTGCCCGCAGCAACAAAAACAGCTATTTACCAATATTTTAGCGATTCTGTGACAATACAGACAATAGTAAGTGCACAGTGTTGTATTACTTGATATCAAACATTGTGGAGTCTGAGCTCTCATCACTTTTGACCAGTCTGAACCCACCGAAAACAGCACAGGGTCTGCAGAAAGTGCCCCATCAACCTTTACAAGCGGGAACAGGGGAACCCACGAGGAAAGGGGAACCCACGAGGAAAGGGGAACCCACGAGGAAAGGGGAACCCACTACTACGAACACACTTATGCAAGAGAACTGAGATGGATCTCACCAGAGCTGATCCATCTGCACCAATCTTCTTCCAGAGACACACTCAAGCTGGCTTGAATAAAACACAACTTACTATATTCTGACACTACTCACAGGAAAACTAAAAAAGTGTGTTCTTATCAAGTTTTTGCAGTTGCCCGATTAGACTGATTCTTGTAGCCAAAGAAAGTTTCCTAAAGCACCTCAGTATTTGCTGAGATCTCCCACTTTTTTATTTTCCCCTTTTTTTTCCTCTCCTTCAAAGAGGCAGCAGAATTAGTTTCCCCAGGTGTCCTTCTATACTCCATCAGTTTGCCAGAAATGTAAATTTGTTGGTCAAACCTGCATTTTAACCACTTCATTTATTTCCACATTCATTAATGTCTGACAGCTTCGTGCCACAGTTCTCCCCAACTTTAAGCACACTGCTAACACTAAATGTGATGAGAAGAGAACGGCTCATCTCAGGAGAGCAGGACAGAGCTGGAAGTGTAATTTAAAGGGATATTTAGATGTGCACATAGGGCCTGTGAAGCACCCTCCTCTCAGATAAAAACCCACGTACTGGATTGCCTTGGGTTTGGTGGCCCACAGGGTAAAGGCTGGAGGAAAGAAACATCGCTGGGTTTTGGGTGGAATTAAAATAGGGAGGGAGTATAGAAGAAAATGGGTTATTTGTGGAAAAACACACTCTGGCTCGAATGCTGGGGTAGGAATGAAGTCTGCTGTGCTTGCTTTGTGTTCAGCCTCTGGCTGCCCAGCTGGTAACCAGATCATGTGCAACACAGGCCTCCGAAAGGTGGAAAAAGATCTGAAATATGAAGCACTGCTGTTTTACTGCTAATTCAATAGGAAAAAACCCTATAAAATATTAAAGAAAGTATTTAAAAATATATTAAACACAATTTGTACCATAATAGCTTAACCTGACATCAAAACGCAGCTTACAGCTTGTTTGTCCCAGGTTTCATAGTGTGGGTAACAGAATAACGGGCAGAATGTTCCAGACAGCCTCCAGCGCTCAGCAAAATGGGATTTGGGCTTCGTTAAAACAAATTCCAGGTGGAAAATTGGGCATGCTGATAAAAGCAGTGCAGGAAAGAGTGTTAGCTCTGATAGGGTGGGATGGGTATTGAATTCACTCTTAGCGTTACAAGACTTAATTAAAGAGGGTGACCTGAGGACCCCAAACAGTGACAAGCTAAGATAGCCATGCCTGCTACTAAAGTTAATTCTTTTTAACAGGACTCAAACTGGAACGTACAGAGAATACCCTAATTCAGGGGTGCACACTGCACCGCGGCTCACAAAGGCAGCCAGAGAACACGCACGCGCAGCTCATGCACAAACACCAGCGTATTTCAACGGAGCCTGGTGACCTCATCCAACGTACGCCGATTTTTATTTATGAATCGGAACGTTTTTACACAATTTCCTATGGTCCTAAACACCGGCATCTCCCTGATGTCCCTTCTTAACCAGAAGAAGGACCAGAAGGGCAGCGTAAGGGCTGAGGAGCACCCTTGGCTGGTGGAGCTGCGTGCGTGCTGGTCTGCGGCTCGGTGTGAAAACCCTCCTGTCAGGGGTGTGTGGTGCTTGTGCCCCATTCCCCAGGGCTGGGGACATTCTGCATCCTCCAAGGTGTAACTACTACTCTCATTTGCAAAACAAGCTGCAACATGTCCTCTCATCCTTACTGCTATCTTCTATAGCCCTTATTTAAATATAGAATCCTAGAATGGGAGGGGTTGGAAGGGACCTCTGGAGATCATCGAGTCCAACCCCCCTGCCAAGAAGGACCAGAGAATCTAGGGCAGGTCACACAGGAACGCATCCAGACGGGTCTGGAAAGTCTCCGGAGAAAGAGACTCCACAACCTCTCTGGGGAGCCTGTTCCAGGGCTCTGGAACCCTCACAGGCAAGAAGTTCCTCCTCATGTTGAGGTGGAACTTCCTGTGCTCTCACTTACATCCATAATCTCCGTGATGGAGTTGGTCATGGAAATTATTTCACCAAGACAAAGCAAAGATAGGCTGAAAACTTTAGGGATCACAGAACTTAACATCTGCAAAGGTTAAGGTGCTAAAAAAAAAAATTCCCCCTTTGATAGCTTCCTCACCAAAACAGACCCCAGTCAAAAAACTACAAAAAGAATTTCTGAGCAAAACCATAGTAAGCCTAAAAGACATCTGGCCAATCAAATTTACAACAATAGAAAAAGTGCCATAAAAGTTTACTTCTTTTGAAGAATAAAGATGTATTTTAAAAGCTTTATATACACGCCTGAAATCAAGCAGCAATTCTACACTAAACCTCACTTCAGCTGCAGGACTGGAGACAAGCAGCAAATGAAAATCAGCTTTTTAGCTGCATACTGCACCCTTGAAAGGGTCCTCTGAAAATCCCTCAGAAGACCAAAACGACTAATTCTGTAGGTGAACCCACCATTTCTCATCATGTGCCTGTCCCAACTGCTGCATGGAGAAGATCCTGAATTGTCACCTTCACTCTGATGGATCACCTTAAACCCGTGCATTTGGGGTGGAGCATAAGAACGAGGCATCATCGTGCAAGCTTCATGGCGTGACCAGACCTCTCCTGTGATCGTCCTGGCTTATAAGACAAATGCTACCGAAGCTGTTTCTCTGCCCTCTCTAAATTACTGTAGCAAATAAGGAGAGAACATACAAATGGCTGTGCTGGGCCCGGCCAAATGTCCGCTTAGTCCCGTGTTCAGCATCCAACAGTCATCAAAAAGAGGTACCCAGGGAGGGGTGGAAAAATAGAGCAGGCATCTAGTGATACTTCCCTCAAACGCTCTCCCAGCATCGAGAGCCGGCTGCTCAGGGAGCTCCCAAGCAGGAGGCTGTGGTTGGGTTTAGTATCTTCTCTCGATGGATTTCTCCTCCTGTGTGCTGTCCTCACCGTGCACCTAAACTCACAGCATCCATCGCATCAGAGGAGCGGGGAGAGGAGACCTGCACCGCGCTTTTGATGCTTCTCCCGTTGTTTGCAGCGTGAGTGAGCAGGTTGTTGCTTTAAAAGGACAGCACATCTTAGTGATGTTGACTAATTAATGTATCCAAGTGTTAATGAACCTCAGACCCCAACTCACATTTCCATTCCAGTGAGAATCACTCATTTGCAGTAAACTTTGTCATTCCTGAAGTGACTGGCTTTTGTGGTCTCACTTTCCCAGGGTGTGTTCTCTGTTTCGTTAATTTTGTGCATATTTTAACACTTTATGAGTTTTCCAGTGTCTTTCTCAAGGAAGCCTATCTGATGTCAGCCAGAATTCCCATTTAACTCCCTGATTTCACATCTTTGCTCTTAGGGAAACACTTGGAAACTTTTTTGAAAAAGCTGGAGAAATAGCACAGAGCCAAGTGCTGGCAGTGTCTTCACATGGGAAAGCAGCAAGTCCCACAAAAACAACCCAAAATCCAATCTAGTATTCCACTGACTGGCCGTTGTGCCCTCAGATACGGGCTGGACTCTCCCAGACACAGCGACACAAGTTTCACCATTGCCACCAGGTACGTGTGTGCTGCTCTTTTACGCAGCCTAACACATCCAGCATCTTACTTGCCTTTAAGGCACCTAACCGCTATGTGCTTACACTTACTTACTGTATTTTAAAATTGTGGTTTCTTGCTGTATTTTTAAAATCTATTTCAGCGTGGCTACCTCAGAGACTCCCTCCCTTCAGCACATGTACCAGGTAAGACTCCTTAAGCTTTGCTTGTTCCTGTTACGTGAGATCTCACAGCAGCCACTGCTTCATCACACTTTGAAGACAAAATGGAATGCTCTTCAGCACTATGTTTTTCTGGTTAAAGAATCCTTAGCAATTCAGATCTTTGCCGTGCCTGACGGCGAACAGGACCAAAGACCTGATCATGCAGAGAATCCAGCTACAAACAGGTTAAAACCCCAGCCTTGCAACCCATCTACGTTGACCTCTGTTGGCCAGGGGTAGAAGCATTTTTCAGAACTACAGCGAGTGACTCTGCTCCACCTCAAATCCTACCCAGCTTATCCTGCTTGATATTGCCTATTTATTATTATTCCCCTGTTTATATTGTAGCATCATTTCCAAGTTCTGTACCCATAGAAGGGTGACAGCAACCGCCTTAAAGAACTACCCAGTCACATGTCAAGCTACAGAAGTGGATAAAATGAGTAAGTGGAGAGAGCGTGTCCTGACCACAACCGGTGTGACCAGCTGGCAGCTCAGGGCTTGCTCTGCCATTACCAGGCTGCAGACTTCAGCAGGCAGCGATGGCTCTGAGGAGATGTGCAAGGAGGGCAGCAGCTTTGGGGACTTTGAGGGCTTTTCTCACTCTTTAGTGACACTACGGGAAAAAGTGCAAAAATACTCATCAGAAAAGCAAGAAATCGGAGAGGACGAGCAGGGGGGGCAGGCACCCGAACAAAACCACGGTGGAGAAGTAAGCTCCGGCAAAACTGTAAGGGGATTGAAATAAAGACAGATTTTGTTGGATGCAGTGGGGCCAATGAAGGGCCTAAAACAGAGTGGTGATGCAGCCCGAGCACTGGAATCACCTCGCTGAATGTCTCTGCAGCGGATCCGAGGGGAGCCAGGCTGCTGCAGCGAAGGCTGCGGGAGCAGGGGATGGTTGCCAAGATGGAGCCAGGGCTCGGTGAGCAGACAGCACTGGGCGAGACAAAGTTCAACACAAATCAAAGCAGGCTGGCATGAAGTTACAGCCAGGCTTATGAGATTGAGCCTGTGGGTGCCCTGAGACCAGAAACAACAAAACGACAGTAACAGTGCACGAAGCTTCACTTGGTTTAGAACAACCTCTGCTCTACTGAGAGCACGTCACCTCCCCATCTCTTGGGCGCTGAGCAGCTGCCAGCTTCCATTTGTCCCTGAGTCTAAACATACAGGAATCTTCTGCCCATATGGAGTCCTTGATCACTTAGTCATCTGTAGAAACACGGCTATTCACCACACACACTTGAACTAAACTATCAGATCATATCTTTTCCATGGAGATTTGGGTCTTCGTTTGTGGCTTGGATGCGTACGTGTAAGTTTTGGCACTAGGGCTACACAAATTAGCAGCTTAATTCTGAGATGAAACTCCTACTAGACAAGATTTTAAGTTTTGTGCCTTCAGTTCAGTTGGATTTGCAGGAGGTTCAACACCATAAATTCTATAATCCACAGGTTTGGTCTCTTGTCTCTTCTGTCAGTCCTTTCTTCTGCTACTGGCTGACTGCTCGTTCAGGATTTTCTAAACAATCCAGCTGATGGTCTGATAAACCCTCTCTCAAACCGATGTGAAAATGCCTACGGACCCCAACTCCACTGTGGAACCCAGAGGACACACAGTGCACCAGTCCACTTCTTGTAGAAGTCTGAGCTGTCTGCCTCAGGGCATTATAGATCCTCCTAATCTCATCTGAGACAAGTACAAAATACACATTTGACTTTCCTGCTTTTAAATTAACCGGCCAATGCAAAGAGAAGGATTTGTTGGTCTAACCATCATAACTGTTTCATCTCCTGATAGGTTTCCCTCCTGCTCTTCAAACAGATGGGATGAGGTTAAGATTGGGCTATTTCCTGGTGCTTGTGTATCTGACGTCCAAACCCCTGGCGTCAGAGGGTATAAACTTCTATTTGATGCTGCTTTCAAACCGATTCCCTTTCCAGAAACAACAAATATTCTCTGAGACCACGTAGGCAGAGCGTCACAGAGTGTCTGCTTCATTGTGTTACAGAAAATCATGGGTACATCACTATTTCCCCTCTCAGCTCCCTCCGTGCTCTTCTTTCTCCTGGTCCTGGATGGGCTACACCAGCCGTAACAAAGGGTCTGTCTTCCAAACTCCACAGCCCTCACGGCAGCAGGACAGCTATCGTTATTGTGATATGGCCACCTCAGTCAAAGGAACCACACAAAGCATGACCTGCTGTCTTCAGTTGCTATTTCATCTATTTTTAAGCCTTATCCATCTCCTCCAGTGACAATGACAGCGCACGCGTCATTGCCGTGGACAAACAGCTTGTGCTACGTGGACTTTCCTCCATGTGTTCTGCCACAGAACAACGAGAAATAGGCAGGGAAGTTTGTGAAAATGATCAGCTTATCCCTCCACAGAGATAATGAAGTAAAAGGACTCTTCCACTAGGTACTTGACTGGGCTGATGGGAAATGCTGGGGACAGCCATGGGACAAAGCGCAGTGAATGCTGCTGTTAGCTCAGAACCACCAACCTCCACAGCACCAAAGCACGAGAAATGGGTAGGCAAACACACTCCACGGTTACAGACACTTGCACAATTGCTTCGGAAAGTACCTAGGAAAAAAAAACTGGGCAACATGGCCTTTTGGAGGCTTTGGAACGACAAGTCAGAAAGAACTTAGAATCATTTAGGTTGGAAGAGACTATCAGATCATCAAGTCCAACCATCAACCCAACACTACCATGACCACTAGACCATGTCTACATGTTTTTTCAGCCCCTCCAGGGATGGTGACCCCACCACTGCCCTGGGCCACCAGTTCCAATACTTAATCACTCTTTCAGTAAAGAAATTTTTCCTAATATCCAATCTAAACCTCCCCTGGGGCAACTTGAGCCTATTTCCTCTCATCTTTGAGTTCTCAGGGAAGCCTTGCAGTAGGTCAAGTGCCACAGTGATCATGATCCAACCTCACACCGCAAACCAACCCAAAGAGAGACCAAGCTTGCCATCTGTACCACCAGATCTTCCTTCAAAGGAAAGCCCAACCCAACGCAAAATGCCCCAGTAAGTCCCTAGGGAAGAAGAAGAGCAGGTCTCTCACCCATGAGCCAACCTACCCCTCCACCACCTCAGCCAAGGCAAAATCCACCTCTCGCTATAGGTGTCGCTGTGGACCCATCCAGCGCACCTGGAACGTGGCACATCCGTGTGCGAGGAGCAGGGGAAGAAGAATGAATACTTGAAAATTAATGATGTCAGCCTGTCTTCATATATCAAGCTAATTTGAAAGGGCTTTAATTTTCTTAAAGGATAAAAAAAGGTTTCTTTGCTAGATTAAACTTGCAATTGTCATTCATATATTGTTTATAAGGTACTCATCTCCTCACTCTGTATTTTTTTGTTTTTGATTTTGTATACTAGTTAGCAGTGAAGACTTGTCTGCGTGTATCAGAAGGAATAAAGAGAGAAATGTCCTTAACTGTCAGTTTTAATAAGAGGAGTCAACATGCCTCTATTCAGGTTAAATATTGCCCTGTCACATTTCAATAGAGTCAACAGATTTTTTAAAGAAAAGTCAAAAGCACTGTGTTTGCAAAAAATAATAATAAAAAACCCTACCCCCCACCTCCTTGTCATAGAGTGTCAAAGCCCTTCTTTATTTGGGGGGGCGTGGAGGCAGGACAGAAAATTCTTTTGTAAAATGTGAAAAATTACTACTCATAATTGGCACTGACATGAAAAAGGTTGGGTTTTTTTGTTAGAAAAACAAAGAAAATCTCTAATTTAATAATCACCTGCAAAGTGTTATTGTGATGGGAACAAAAAACACACAATCAAAGTCATCTCTTTTAAGTAACTATAGTGTTTTTAAGCAATCACTGCACTTTACTGCAGCTCATACACATAAACTGATGATGTGCGAAGTATAACAAGACACTCCAAATTCCTGAAGTAAAGTTTCTCAAATAACAAGTGACAAGCTACACAGAAGAGGAGCAGGGAAGAATCTGTCAGGTAAAAAGCAATCACTAAAAGGAAGTAAAAGTAGGAGATTCCACCGTGATTGATACCATATGAAAATTTGCAAAAGTTGACTTAATCTACCGGGCAGAGTCCGATCCTGCTCACAGCCTGGTAAGGAAGACCCTCCTGACCTCCACGTGGAAACTCACGCAGGGTTCATCCTGCCTCGTCAAGACTGGTCTAGTTCTATGGAGAACGATGAGATACAAAGCATATGCCTGGTAGAATAAAACACAATTTAAGAGTTCCTAACTCACTTCCAGTGACAGCAAAGTCCAAGACCATTATTTGGAATTACTTGTGCTTTACTTCGTTGAGGAGAAACCATTTAGAGGCTAGTTCTTGGTCCATGCTGTCTCAATTCACAATCACAATATCCTGATATTTAATCAATAAGAAGGGAACAGAGACTTTGGGAACTCATACATGGTTCAAGAACTGGACAAGAGGAGGATGAGAACAGAACCACTTCTCAGGAGAGTGGTGTGAACCAACTCAGAGTCCAGCAACCCTGTCTGTCCTCATGGCCATCCCTGGTCCAGGGAGTGCAGAGGGATGGATGCTGCCGTCTCAAGCAGCCCCTCTGGAGACCTGCTCCAAGCTCCCCTCGAGCCCCACTGTCCCAAAAAGGACCGCTGTTTGGATGAGCTATGAGAGCCCCGTAAATCCTCAAGCTAGATGTAAGCCTTCTCTTTCACGGGGGTGACACCATTGGACAGCACACGGTATTTCACAGAAACCCCAACATCTGCAAAACCCGTTTCACGCAAAGTTTCCAAAGCAAAGCTCACGCAGGTCAGCGATGCCAAAAAGGCTCCTCTCACTTCAGGTAACTCAGATCCCTAAAATCCAGGTGGTTCCCGAGATTTTGTTTTACAAGCCATCTGCCAGATGCTTGCATTTCATTTCGCAGACGGTCTAATTTTCACAAAACGGCCCTAAGATTTATTCGGTGAAACCGAATCCTGCTGCGTGTCAGGCCGGGAGAGGCTGAGCGGAAAAGCAGAGCGGCGAAGGCACGCGGGCCGGCAGGACGGGCTCAGGATGGATTTTCCATCCTGCTCTGAGGACGCTTCCTTTGATGCCTGTTCCATTATTTACAAGTCCAACAACCAGCGTGTTCCCCCCGACGTGCCCCCGCGCCTGGCGCTGGCACCAGAGGCTGGTCCAGCCCCGGCCAACGTGGCTTCAGCCATGGGGGACAATGATCCCACGTTTGCTGGCACTTGGAAATGCGCATCCTGGTCACCAAGATCAAAATAGGAAGGGGCAAAAAGGAAATAAAACAGATTTCTGGGGGGAAAAAAAAAAAATGATATGGGTAAAAATTATTTCACTTTAAAAAAGGAAAGAGTAAGCGGTAGTTAAGGAGACACGACCGCAGATAGCGGCAGTTCTCAGCTTCCCTGGAGAACAGCCCTCAGCACCCTTCCTCTGTGCTCAGACTGCTCACTTTAAAAGCAGCAACTGATAAATCAATGTCACGCATAAGGATCATCAATGAAACACTCCGAGTATTTAACAACAGAACCGCCTGCTCATAAGAATGGCTTTTTTGGAACTGTCCCTAAACTTATGGAAACAAGCGCTAAAAAACCTGTCATTGCCTGTGAGAAAAGGGTGCACAGTTCAAGTAAGAGCCACCTCCAAGCTGACAGATCCACCCATCCACACGGATGAAGCTGCGGGTCCCAACAGTCAAAATTCACTTTACACGAACATTAACCGGAATTAAATTTTTTTGCTTTACAGCATGCAATTTGTGAAGAAATCAGACCCAGAGTGACTTTGTCTTGAAGTGGGGAGTTCTTTGCTCCTGCTGCTTTCTTGGTAAATATTTAAGTAGCTTGTGGGCTTTAACAACGGCAACAAATTCCTTCACTCTGCCCCGGCCACAACACCATCCAATGCCATGCGCTGGGATAGGAAAAGCAACAAACCCTGGAAGAACCACACTAAAAAATTAACTGAGACATGCTGGAGCTCTGCTTTGCAATTCACAAAGTGATCGTTTCTAGCATCTTTAAATTTTTTTTCCCCCTTCCTCCTTTTGCATAGGTTTTTAGGGTACCAGCACCCTCCCTGCCTGGGCAGCCAGGACCTTGGCCAGGCCCATCTCTGGGGTGAGGTCAACACTCATTAGGTCAATAGGATGTTCAGCCCAACCCTCTTTATTTACAATAATTCTCCTCCCTATCAAGCTCTTCCTGCAAGATGCGTTCAGCTTCCTATGTTCTGTAGATGAAGTAAACCTGCTAGTGATGGGAATGGCTTCACCACCCCTCCTGCTCATTACCGGATGTCTCAGAGCACCGGAGGATGCTCCGCATCCGAACGTTCCCCGCTCCCGCAGGATGCACTGTCAGGACTGAAATTATGCCCTGATGTCCCAGGAAGTTAATTTTCCTTGGCGTTTCGTTTTTAACCGTAGCCATACGCCTACTTTTCTGAAGCAGACGGTGCTAGTGTGACTTCATACAAATAGACAACAAATATTTCATAAATTAATCTTTGTAAGACAGGGTTCATTAATCTGTAAGAGACTCTAGTTGTATGTTAACCCAAAGGGCATAACACTGAAATTCTGTCATGTCTTCTGACGTACAAAAGTAGCTCCAAATTTGCAGTCATTATCCAAATAAGCCTCTTGATGAGTCAAAAGCAATCACACACTTGGTTTGTGAAAAAAAATGCACAGAAATACCACTAATTCCTTATCTTCACAGGTAACACCCATTTAACTGTCCGGCTCCATATAAAGGGGTGTTTAACCACAGATTTAGATATTTTTGCTCAATATATGTTCACATGACAATGCATCCAGCAAAGCCCACGGTGACAACTGCAGGACCTGAAAGATATTGACCACTTAGCTCAGAAAATTTTCCAAAACTACTACTTTGGCAAGGGGAAGACATCATGGCCACCACTCCAAGGGTGTCTCCGGAGTCCTTCCACATTTTATCATGCTTGTTATTATTGTTTGGGTTATTTTCGTGGTTTGTTTGTTTAGTTTGGGTCTGTTTGTTTAGTTTGAGGTTTGGGTGTTTGGGGTTTTTTGTTTGTTTGTTTTTTCTAAAGTGTGCTTAGTGAAAAGAGAAAGTTACAGATTGCACAATCTTCTTTTATTCCCCCCCTCCCTATATATATATATATATAATATTTTCAACTCTGGAACAGCACATTTGACTTTAGCAGGAATCTAAAACACTTTAGCAGGAACAAAACTCCTCAGCGATCGCTGCCCAGCACACCCTGGATTAGCCCTCACAATTAGGAACTCACTTTGCATTCTCAAAGTGAAAGTCATTGTTGTAACTGCAACTGCGGCTGACCCAGTAGAATAAGCTATTGTTGAAGTAATTCCTGCAAAAGGTCATATACTTAAAGCCTTCAGTTTCTCTTGACAGCCTCTCAGAAATGAGCAGCACGGCTGCTCTGCGTTCAAATAAGCCACGCTGACCACCCCACTCATTGGGTGTGGGCTGTGATCACCCATCACGGACCCTCCTGGCTCTGAAACGTGCTCTGGAATAGCTGAGAGGCCTCAATATTCCCAATCCTGAGAAGATTTCATTCTCGCCAGCTGAGGACCAGTGCAGAGGAGTCCTGCCTGCACATTGCTGGAGAGCAGTGCAGGGGCTGTGACGGGAAGGGTGGGCAATCACGGCACCGGGGATGCTGAGGGTGCAGGAGGGGCTGTGGGTGCTGCTCTGCAATGGTGACGGCCACCTCATGTGCAGTGTGAGCTCCCATCTCTGCTAGAGCATCTTGTAGACTCAATGATCTCAAAGGTCCTTTCCAACCTAAACGATTCTATGATCTGGTGGAAAAAGAAAAGGTTGCTTGCCAAAACCAGGAGTTTCCCCAGGCTGAGTGGATGTTCTGACCAACGTGGTTTTCTTATGTGGACTGTCTCTGTTGATATTTGAGTTAATCCCTATTTGAGGGGGTTTCCTTGCACACATCCCTGTATCCCATCTCTGCATGGAAGGGGCGAGCCAGCGGCAGTGAGGATTCCCAACGTTGTCTCATAGCAGATTCATAATAAGACATCCTACCTCCAAAGTGACCATGTGTGTCATTTCATTACACCAGCCCTGCCGCTGTTGTTACACACTCTAGTAAACTTTAGGAGTGTGGAGTTACTCAACTGAACATTATGTTAGTCTTAACATTATCCAGGGGTAGCACTGTCAGATCCATAAATTACGCTCTCATTGAACAGGGGAAGAGAGGGGAACCTCCTGGCTCGGATTTTACTGTAAATCTCTCTCCAGTGGAAGACGCAGGCTGAACAGAATTCAGCTTTTACATCAGTCCTAAGAATTATAGGTAATTCTTCCCCCACCCTTTTTAATCATACCAAACACGGCAACGTACCAGCGGGACACATCGCCCATCCGGCGCTGGCAATAACTCCTGCCTGTTCCGCAGGGCTCAGTGTCACGCAGAAGGCACAACGGCTAATGGAGGAGCTGAGACTGAGCTATTTTTACAGTGTCAGAACACAGGGACTCCTTTTCCGAGACGTTCCTCTGCAATTTTGTCCAAGAAAAACCCAGGAAAGGAAGCTAGCTGTGTACCATGACGTGGCTGTGAGTGCACTGGTGACACAGGACAGGGTAACTCCACATGGAGCATTTCAATTCCTTCAAAACCAGGAAAGCACTGGATGTGCTGGACACGGGTCCCAGATCCAAGCCAGAGCTTCCTAGTAACAGGCCTGTTTTTGTAACATGTGAAGTAATATATACTGCATTTTAAACCCACCATTTAAAGATTCCTTGTCTATTTTTGCTGATAGGTTAATATAAAATTCACTCTGGTGGCAAACACGATGTATTTGTGGATAGAGTTGTGATTGACAACTAATTTATTTAGTATAGTTGCTGAATATCTTTAGTGCTGTTGCCGTAAGAGTAAATAATCATCTCAACATCTCTTGGTGCTGGAAATTGAGTATGTTTGGTTTTGTTTAATGAATATTCCCTCCTCTACCGACCAAAAAAATCTGGCTAACCTTGTGAATACAGTTATTTGCTGAAGATATAGTCAGTTGTTTATTCTTCAGAGCTAAGAATTTCCTCCAGAACCCTTGATATTTTACCTATCACAAAGCAGAATTATTTGGCATCTCCCCAGCACAGGCATCGCTGTGGCATCAGGAACATCCCATTCCGAGGCACGTTCCCTCCATGGCAGGTAAAAGGTGGCATTAAAGACTGATGTGTTACAAGTAAGACAGGGCACCAACTCGAACCAGACCCTCCATTTAGATGGGACATCTCATTAACCATCCCACTGGTTTAAAAATGACTGCCCAGCATCTCACTGAAGAACGTGCAGCAAGATTTGGTTGTGGATTTTCCTGAACCCCTCCTTCAGTCTGCCCAGAAATCCAACACAAGTCCAGAAGCACAAGGCAGCCTTGGACCAGGCTGCCCAGGGCAGTGGTGGGGTCACCATCCCTGGAGGGGTTCAAAAAACATGTAGATGTGGCACTTCAGGACACGGTCTAGTGGTCATGGTAGTGTTGGGTTGATGGCTGGACTTGATGGTCTTAGAGGTCTCTTCCAACTTTAATGATTCTATGATCCCCTGATGCTGGGGTCACTCCCACATGGACCCAGCCCACATGCAGGTACCTGCCAGTCCCCTGCTGCACCCTGAGTTGGCTTTTCTGTCAAATTAGGAATCTGAAGGACTTATACCCACGCTCAGGTCTAATAAGACACAGCCACCGTCACACGCTCTTGTGCAAATCAAACTGGAGAAAAGGTGTAAGAACAAAACATACCCAGACATTGCTGATATGAGCCAGTTCATGATGTAGTTAAACTTGGAGATGGGGTGGTCACAAGAGACAGAAAACTCCCTAATGACTTCAGAAAACTCTGTAATCCACTCAACTAATCCAGTTTTAATTATATCAATAAGCAGATAGGGGATGAGACTATTTTTCAGGATAGAATATAATGTATGAATAATTTTTCATGCTATTTCTATTCTGCTTTTAAAGAACATCTAGAAATTATCGGCGTGAGCAAATCTATGAGGAAAAATTTTAATAATGTAGCATCATCATATAATAAGATTTAACGTTTCTGCTCCCCCAGTGAGAAGAGCAGTGGCCAAACGTTGCGCGTCGCTCCACGCAGCGGCACCAAATCACTCAGCCCAGTAAAGCACTAAAGGTGTTTTCCTCCTTAGTTCCTTGCTTGAAAGTAAAAAGTTATCCTGAATTGCAAAATATTTCCCACCAGAGAATGGAAACAGCAAAGAAAAAAAGTGCTCCTCATAGGTACAAGCACATCCAAGAGGTAAGAAAAGGCCTCCAGCACAGGAGAGCACCAGGGGCCTTTCCACACGAGGGAACGCGTCAGGCTGAGGCGTCCTGACGGTACCAACGCTTGGGATTGCACCAGAACATGAACAAAGCAGCCAGCATTGTGTGACATCAAAACAAGGCAGTGGCAGCCACAGCTCTTGGAGATACCCGTAAAGCCAAGCTTTCCTAACAAAACATTCATGGATAGAGGAGAGAGATCCAAATCAAACCCAGCAAGACCTCCGCTAACTTTACCGAGCGTTTTACATCTTGTTGCGGCCTATCCATCATTCTCCACCCCTACATATCATCCTCAAGCCTAAGCTACCCAATATGGAGAAACCGCTTTCACGCGGGCCTAGGGAGCAGTCACTTCTCTTCCGCAATTATGTAATAAATGTGACCAACAAAGGCTGGAAAAGAATTTCTTGGGACAAAGTAAGAGCAGAGTGATCTGCAGCGATTGTTGACCTCTGGGTCCTCTCTACTCCACGAAGCGATAGGAAACACTGTTCAGTTAGTTCTGAACATCGCCCAGAGTCCAAACGTTTTCATGTATGCAGGCTCCTTGCAAAACACTCCATGTGAAACCACAAACCTCAGTGCAGAAGATACCACCAACCAGCAGAACCCAAACCTTGGTTCACTTCTGCAGCACTCAAGCTACATAGCTCAGGAGCTTCTTTTGCCATCAAAATCATACACCTGAAGCAGCTTAAATAGTAATTCTGTTCTCTTCTAACCCAGACCTGGGTTTCCCAGCACCATCACCAAGCCCACCCAGAGGTTGCTCTTGCAGGCCCAGCATTCTGTGCCACAAAGCTGCTGTTCATCCCTGTGCCCTGACACCTCCATCTCAGGATTTACCATGAATGGCTGGAGGTAGAACCCAAACACCTTCACAGCATCACCCAGCCCAGCTGTCCAGGCTGCTGCCCCTTTGTCTGCAGAGGATGGTCACAGTTACTCCAAGCTACACTGTCACTTAGAGGATGAACTCCTCCTGGGCATAATGAAGGAGTTAATGCACGATGGTTTCCACGGGCACTGGGACACCCACCAGCGGCACCATCCCCAGAGTTCCAGGTCTCCAAGCCCATCCCCTCTCCCAGCTCTGCACAGCCTCCCTTGGACAACACCCTAAGAACTGGCCTAAGAATTTTAGGAGTCACTGGACTGGGCTTTTTTTGCCTAATAAAACAAATTGTGTCATGGGCACAGACTGCCTTTGGTAACGATACTCATTTTAACTCCAGTGGTGGCACACGTGCGCCAGCTGCGAGAGCTTGAGGTGGAGCTGCTGCGCACCTCATCAACCGCTCCTGGAGCAAGCGAGGAGCTTGGTGTCCATGGCGAGAACAACCACTGGAGATGGAGCCGTGTTCACTGAATTAAGGTGAGCAGTGTGCAGAACAGCTGAAGCTTGTACGCATCCAGCCCACATGTTGCTGAAGGTGGCACCAGAGACAGCTGGGCAGGCAGGGACCACGGCAGGTCCTCTGCTCCAGCCCCAGCTCTGGCCATGTGGTACCTTCAACAGGGGCAGGGATCAGCCTCCCCAGCCTGGAGCACCCAGCCCGTGAGGGACCCGCAGTGGCACAGCCCCAACACCGACAGCCTTCCAAGGAGCCTTCCCCTTGAGATGCCTCCTCTCACTCCTAACGCTTGGGAATGGCTCACCTCCAACTCTTGGAAATGCTTCACCGCCCTTCCAAACACTTCTAAGCTCATCTTCCTAAGTTGGAAATAAAGCACATCTTTATTTCTAGGAGAAAAAACTATCCCACAGAAGGCTGAGGACTAACAGAAATTAGTTTGGAAATTTAAGATTTCACCTAAAATTCATTTGCAAAATAATGCTTGGAAAAACTGTTTTAACAACTCTGAACTACAGTATTATTCCCCATTTACTGTCTGTCATTTTTGGAACAAAGTATTTATAGGCTCTTTTTCTAGAGCTTCTACTTCTGTATATTTACTAATACATTTCAAGAATTAAAAATCTAAACAAAATCCAATGGATGCATAATTTTTTGAAGCATTTTCTTCTGGTTTCAAAGTTTAGCCGCAATTTGGAAAAATCAGATTTTGAAATATAACAATTCTTAGAAACTGTCTATACAATCCCTTCTATAACTTTACCATTTGCACACAAAACTAAAAAAATATAAAAAGAGAGATGGCAATCTGGAATTAAAGTCCTATATTTACTTTCTTTTTTTTCAGGATTTTACATATACCTTAAGTTCTATCCCAGGGCTTCAGCCTGTAAGTACCTAAAGCACCAAGTGCTTAATTCCTCAGAACGTAATTTCCCAGTTGCAAAAAATTACCCCATTTGGACTTAACTTATTTGTAGGTATAAGCTTCACAGAATGCTTAAATTAAACGCCATCATATTTTCTAAAGTCTGGAGAAATTCACAAAATGAAAGCAATTAAAAAACAGATAGTGTAACTAATAGGTTCGAGTTAGGTGTGTAATTATAAATAAATTCTAATTAATTTCCTAGCGCATCTTGGTTATTATCCATGTTTCACATGAACCCATTTATGTTCATTTGCAAATGAGGAAGGTAAAAATAGACGATGCTCTGTAAAGTGTGTTTGTTTTATTGTCTCGTTAACTCTGCCCCGTGGCGCAGGCGCAGCCGCCTCCCGGCAGCACCAGGACATTTGCTGAGGGGCCGACACGTGGTGCCAAAATTTGCTTGTTCTGCCAAAAGGACAATAACGCAAACAGTACAGCCTGGCGCCCTTCGCCATAGAGCTTTCTATTGTTCTTTCTCCAAATCTACCGAAAAATCCAAAGCAAGCTTCCTCTGGTGGAGGACACGTGGTGACCCGCAGGCTGGGTGGAGGGCAGTGGTGGAACCAGGAGAGGCACCAGGCACCTCGGTTGGAGACAACTCCTCACCCTCCCAAGAAAAAAACCCAAATCCTCCCACCCGCAATCCACCAGGAGAAAGTTAGAAGAAGAATTACTAACTTGCTGCAGGAGTCAATCTGCGGCCACTAGAAAAAAAATCCAGGGAGAAGGGACATCCAAAAGTCTGGAGGGTTCTGGTGGCCGGTGGCAGGATCCCCGGCTGCCCACCAGGCAACCCCCTCGCCACGGGGCCAGGAGCACGGCAGGACCCATGGGAACGGGCCTGGAGCAGCCACAGCAAGACCTTAGGGCCTGACCACGTTTTAGCAATTCTCACACAAAATGTAGGTTGTTATTTTTAAGACTCCATGGATGAGTACACAGTTTTGTCATTTACCTTTCCAGGTGATCAAAAAGTAACAGAAGTTATTCACACTGCACGTAGCGAGTGTGTTTTCTAGGGGAGTGAATGAATCCATTAACCATAACTAGAGGAATTTATGAACCGTTTCTGAGCCGCCATGCATTCTGGACAGTCGAGGCACAGTGGGAGAGAACTGGGGAGAAAACCTGCCCCAAAGCTGTGAGTCTGGCCAGAGCATCCATGGCCAGAGATGGAAGCTGAGCAGCGACTCGGCCAACAGTGCCCCTGATTTAAAAAACAGTCAAATAAATGAGCTTTCAGGTTTTTGCTTGGCTGTGCTGCCACTCCTACGTGACCACCACTGACAGCTTCAGAATCGCTGCTAATAATCAGAAGGCAAAGTTGGGTTTCTCAGGGTTTGCTCAAAGGGCCACCTCCGGCCAAGGAGGGCCCAGCACTTCCCAGTGCTCCCACGGGGAAGACACTGGCTCCGACTTGGGAATTTCTCCACATCCCCTGAAATGTGTCAGATTCACACGGTGCTCCAGGCACGGCTGCACCAGCTGAGCAGGTCCTACTACTGACCCTCCTAACTTTAAGTGTAATCCCACCACATATTCACACCTGAGAAATAACTGACATTTTTATTGCAATGTTTTGACTGAAAGCCACAACAGATCTTTTTCTGACTCCAACTCCTTGAATCTTTCCTTCAGATCTGTGCTGCTCTCCATCGGTCTGGGTGCAAGGGCACATTCCTTTGGGTTGAAGATCATTTTGATACCCAAAGTACATAATTCTAATTTCTCCAGGTTCCCGAAGCTGGCTTCTGTCCCACCAGCACTTGCTACTTCTGATTTTGAGGTCAACCTCAATTAACCACATCTTATTTTGTACCTTTTACTAGATCCTTAACAAAAACTCTAAACCTTTAACTACAGGTTACATACTGATTTTTATAGACTAATGCAGTTGGAAGGGACCTACGACAATCATCTAGTACAACTATAGACAGTAGTGAATATTAGTATCTACTAGTCTTAATATTTATCCATTCTCTATCAACTAAAAACATCACAGTACATTTATCCTGGTTTATTAGCACTGCTCAGTATCCACCACCATAACCACATCTTTCCTGGTTAATAAGGGTTTTATAGAGGGTACATCACCCTCGCTTTTTACATACATCTATTTTAAATATATATATGCATGTAGCACCCCACCATCTCTCTGGGGGTTAGTAAAAGAAGGAAATGCTTAATGACATCATCAAAATGCACTCGTTAACAAGCAGCAGCAATATTACGATGAGAGGGGGTTGCCCCAGGGGCCACACTGCTCCCAGACCCAGAGATGCTGCCTGACCTCATGGTCCTTGGGAGCTCCAGCACATCCCGCCCTGTGCAGCAGCTGCCAGAAGCTGGAGCTCACCACGCTCAACACGACTTTAAATTACAGAATGCCCAAAGTCTGGTCCCTCTGTGCCGATCCCCGGAGCCGGCTCCCACCACGGCGCCAGCGCCCGGCCCCAGCCCAGCCGTCACCCCAGAGCACGAGCCTTCCTCGTGCTGCCTTTATTTTGTCCGATTCCCGTGGACTTTCAAAAGCAGATCTGGCCGCTGTGAGGAAACCGCTGCCAAAATTGTTCTTCACCTGATAGATCAAACCCTGAGCCAGGCACTTGCCCACCTGTGAACTCATTTCTTTTCGCCCCTGATGCTCAGAATGGGAAAATAAATAAAAATCAGGGCTGAGGAGTTTGCCCAGGATATTAAACAACAAAATGAAAGTTTCTCATTTATTTGCATGCCAGCTTATTCCGTCACCGCCACAGCACAGGAGACTCCCGGGGCAGTCACCCACCGGCGATGCTCAGCCCCGCAGCCTCTGCTGCCGGGGAGCAGCACAGATTTACCTCCGGATTTACAAACTGGTCCCATTTCTCAGCTCAGGAAAACCAGACCCTCAGCCTCCAAACAAAATAAGTGATTGCACTGCAAGCGGCACCGCCGTTCCTGGGTAGCCACGAGTTTTAAGATAAAAGCATTCAGCTTAAAAAAAGGTGGGGGAAAAAAAGGAAAATAAAAAAGGTCTGCATCTTTAGGGGAGGAAAAAAAAATAAATCTATAAATACAAGTGAGGTTTCTTTATTGCTGTCAAGAGCCAGGAAGGAGGCTTTTTGGACTGGAATATCATCAAGATAAAGAGCACCTTAGAACAAAAGCTTTCTGCAGCAAAGGGCAGTGTTTACTCTCCCAGTCTGAGAGCACGCTGGTTGAGGCAATCTCCCCTTTCGCATTAACACTTGTTTGCACCACAGAAAGGTGTTTTTAAGGACACTGAAACCAGGCTACCTTTTTCTCCACTCTATTAGACACCTGGGTACCGCTGGGATAGGTGCCTCACGCACCCTGGCTGGACGCAGAATTGAAGTGGATCTTTGGAGCAAGGCTCCAGCAGCTCCACACCCTGCGCCCGCCCGGTTCCATGCCACGTCCAGCCTTTGTCTTCTGTACCAAGATAAAAGAAACTCTCCCCAGTGGCCCCAGATCCATGGGCCACCACGATGAGCTCCAGCCAGGGCCATCCCTACCCCAGGCTGGGGAGCCCTCCTTAGAGATGCTTGATCAGGGCTCGCTGGAGATGCCGTCGCTGCTGCGACTACCTGGGTTGACTTGGTGCTAAGTCTCTATTGTGTTCAGGCAGCAGAGGAGAAAAATAGGGATATTAACCTCTAACACTGATGAAAATAATAGCCACAATAAAGCAGGGATGAAAACCACAGTGGCTGTAATTATTCTGCTCTGGTTTACCCCAGAGTGAGCAGAGCTGATGGGAATTTCCAGCATCCCTTTGGGCAGTGCGCAGTCACACCGCAGGTGCCAGGGTGGCTGTGCCGGGGCAGTGGGTGAGCATCCCCCAGCCCTGGGAGGGACCCTGTGCCATTGGGTCAACCCCTCCGGCATGGACACACTCCCCTCTGACCCATCTGGCAGAACCCACCAGGGAAAACACAGCGGGCTGCACATCAAACCACCCAAACCAACGGGCCAAGCGCCCTAAATCCCCGCTCTTGGGTCTGGCTCAAATTCCTACAGCTCCAACTCCACAGACAAGAGTTGGACGTAAGAGCGAACCTATGAAACAGAAATGGGCCTTTAGGTGTTTCTCGTACACGCACAGTGGGGACACCAAAGCCCCTTCCATTTGTTGGTGCCGTGCTCCTCAGTGGGTGCGCGGCGTGTCCCCGCGTACGCGACCAAACACCACAGAAACCACGGGCTTTGTGGGGAAGAGCAATGATCATTGCTATTTAAAAAGCAACTGTTTCTCCTCCTCTCCACCCCCCCTTTATTTGAGATTCTCCATGTCTGTAATTAATTTTTGACATATATAGCACAATTCCCTTCCATGAGTTATCTTAGTTCTTCTCAGGTTTAAATGTCACTCTTCTTTGAAATCTCCTCATTCAAAAATCGAGTCGGAGCTAATAAAAAATTCAAAGGTGCATCCAAGAATAAGGAAATAATAGCAGTGAAAAAAAAAAAAAACACACGCCTGCATTCATGCCAAAGAACAAGGGATACAGGAGACAAAAATGTAGGGAAAAAAAGAAATTAGAGGGGAAAAATCATGATATTGCTGAAGTGCTGCTCTCACACTAAGACCAGGGGGATTGGGATAAGGCTAAAGTTAATTGCATTTCCAGATGACAAACCTCTCACCTCTGAACTGAATGGCTCTTTATAAAAGCTATCAGTAATAAACTGTAAATCTCAGCTATGATTGCAAATAAAGGTCATCCCTTTCATGCTGCCACTTTCCCGGGCCTTATTATATTCCTGTCTGAACCTTTCTTACTTCTTAAGGTGTGCCAGCTGCCCATAGAAGCAATCAGGAAGGCTTTCTGATTTTATTTTGAAAGACACAAGCAGATCGGATTTACATTCTGGCACCGCACTGATCCAAAATGGAAAATCACTGAATTCTGACAAGGCGACAGAATCCTGCAAGCAGAATTAATCTTCATCTTATATTAATGCAAAGAAAGGCAATCCCTTCCCTTCCCTCGGCAGCCCTCCGCTCCTGAAATTCCTATTTTCTTCTTCACCAGTACCAACGGGCATCTCCAATGTTCTTTTAGCCAGACAGATTATTGTGATAATACTTGAGGGGCTGCAGCTGGTTGAGTGACCAGGCCCCATCCCCATCAGGTCCTCTGCAAATCACTCAGCCTCCCCGTGACAACGCACTATGACAGCAGGCACTGCTCTGATGTCCTGGGCTCACTGTGGGCACCAGGAGGTACATGTCCTCCAAAGCCTTTGCCCAACTGCCAGTGACAGCCTGGACTGCCGCAGACCTGCCCAGGTGCCCCAGGCTGCACTTGGGACTCTCTGGAGAGAACCAGTGTTAGGAGTTGGACAGAGCGCAGCAGGAAAGCCATGCCTGAACCCACCACCCTGTCCATCCTTCCTAAGGCTGGTTCAGCACTTGGGTACAGACTGCTAGACCAGGACAAACCAGCAGCAGAGCTTCTTGGCTGCTAAGAAAAGGCCCAAACAAGACCCAGCAAGCAAGACACCAGTTTGATCGGAAGGGGCAGCCAGCACTAGCATGGGTGGTCAGACATCTTCTCACCCTTACCTCTCATCAACTGACCAGGCAGACCTGCTGTAATCCAAATCAGCCAGATCTTCTCCAGGTTATCTTACCAGGCTCTGGAGAGGACATGTGGGACACTGGGACCTGACTGTCTATTCAGAAAATTCTCCAGAGAAAAAAAATCTGCATTGGCTCAAATGCTTATGAGCAATTTTTCTTTCTCTGCAGAGTATTTTGTGTTTGTGAGTGTCAAGATCTTACACAGAATCCACGGCCCTCACCTGGCTCTGTGAGAAAACAGCCTGTTCACTACAAAGGCTTTAACTCGGGTACACAGAACTTAAATGAAAAGCTTCATGAATTTTGGGGGAATCCATGTTCATTGCTGTGGCACCAAGTCCCCACCCAACAGCTTACTTTGCAGGAAGTCCTTTGCGGTGGGGTTGGTACTGACAAGTCCAAACACGAGGCAATGGCCAAACGGAGGGAAGGCGGTGGGTGGAACGGTGAAGACACTGTTTTCACAGTGACATGAAGTACACCAGAACTGGAAGTTAGGACCCAGTCTAGACATTGATTTTTAGTGTCCCCAAGGTTCTGGGTGTGTGGGTGCTGCTGGTGGTGCCACACAACACAGGGTGAGCTTCCACCCAAACACACATGGGCAGGCCAGTGGCCCCAAGAGATGTAACAAAGTCCAAGCCCTCACCATGCTTGTCCTTCTGAGCACAAAGTAGAACAGAACCAAAACTGAACAGCATCTGTCCCATGAAGACTGGGTAGACTGGGTATCAGGAAGAAGTTCTTTACTGAAAGAGTGGTCAGGCACTGGAACAGGCTGCCCAGGGAGGTGGTGGAGTCACCATCCCTGAAGGTGTTAAAAAAAAGTAGATGTGGCACTTTAAGACATGGTCTAGGGGTTAGGGAGATGTTTGATGAAGGTTGGACTAGATGATCCTAGAGATCTTTTCCAACCTCAATGATTCTACAAAATACCTAAGGTGCAACCAAACTTAAGAGATGTATGCCACATCTGTCAGGCAAGAAGGGGGACAGCCAGGGTCACAGCCTAGCAGCTTTATTGGCTACCCACCATCTCACTGGGACCTGGAACACCTCTGAGCTGCTGTCATCTCTGGTATGGGGCTGAAGGACCTCTACACTTACACTGATCACCAGGGGCCAGGCCTGCTCCAACATCTGCAAAAGCTGCAGAAGATTTGTCTTCAATGGATGGAATGATTTCTCCTTAAATGCTGGCTGGAGTGACAGACTTGTTAATTTAAGAGGCATAATGACACATGTCCTCTGCAGATTCATAAGGTGACCTGGGACTAGGGGAATCCAAACTTAACCTTACAAAATGTTTACTTTTGCAGCATATGCAAACAGGAAATTTAAGGAGAGCAGCAGCCTGAGAAGGTCTGTTGTGCCCTTTAAAAGGGGAGGAAAAAAGTAAGACTCAAATTGCAGAGCCATGGAGAAGTGACTGGTGTAAGGAACAAATAGACTTGTCTATGGGATGGGATAATTATCTTCCACATCTTCAGGCTCTTGGAAAATGTGACAATGGCATATCTGAATGAGGCTTCTGACAAGTCCCAGATGCAGCCAGGTTTCTTTTAGTTTAGCTTTTAATTTAAACTGCTCATTTTGAAAGTGATATACTGATAGCTCTGGTTAGAGGCAGGAAGTAAGCACTTGAACAATGGCCCTCACTCACAAATTACATTAGCCCCCATACATCATTCCTCCAGCCCTTCATGGTCCTGCCAACACACCACACTCCCCATCTACTCCAGCACTGAACTCCAGCCTTGGGAAGACTGTAAAGAGTCTCGTGGTGAAGGGAGTGCTGCAGTGGACACCGATTATCCAAGTGCTTTGTTTCCTTAGCCATCTTAATTACACCTACACAAACCCAGCAGATACTTCTAGCAGCCTGTGAACACGTGCTGAACCGAGAGGACAATTCTGCAGCAGTAACACCACCTCACACCACGGGCTTCCTTTAGCAAGGCTCACAAAGCTGAGTGAACACCATCATTCTGCCATATGGGGAAAACAAACTGGCCAGCCATGAAATTAAGCCCCCATTTTCAAAGCAACAACTGATTTTGGACACCTTACTCAGAGCCAACACACCACAAACCTGATGGTTATCAGAGCATTTCTTGGGTACTTGGTCTAGAGAGAAGCACACTCAAGGACTCAGCCCTGGGACACGCTCTCTGAGCCCACGGGGACAATGCTCTGCTGAGATCAAGTCACCTCAAGATAGAGCCATGTCCTGGCTCCAGCACCATGCCCACTTGCTGGGTTGTGGTCCACCTCCCCACTGCTGCTCGGCCAGTTCTCCAGACAGCTTGGCTTGCCCTGGGTAAGGCTTGTGCCGCTGCAGGGCCCTGAGCATGTGCTGGGCTTGGCCCGTGCCCCATCCCTGCCTCAGGTGAACATCTGGCACCAGCTGCAGCCCAGGGTGGACACTGCTGTCCAACAGCCAAGCAAGCAGGACTGACCCAGTGCACAAGCTGGAGGAGACAGACCCATGGTGCTGCTGGAGGACTTGGCACTGTTTATCAGGTTCACTTTCTTTGATCTTGAAGATGAAGGCCTTGATTTTAACAGAGGACAGTAAGAAACCCAAAAATCTGCCAGTGTCCTCACACAGCTGGAAGCAAACGCCTTCCCCTTGCCTCTGCAGCCCCAGAGTGCCTTCATCCACGTCACCTCACAGCTGCAAAGTCACATTTTGTTCCTCACTTCCCCCTCAACCTTCTGTTTGGATGCCCAGAAAAATCAAGTAAACTTTGTGAAAACAATTCCAGGCATTAACTCTGTAGCACATGATCATTTACAGCATTTCTCATGTCAGAACATCCCTACTTTGGCCACGCTCACCAGATGTAACCTTGGAAAACTCATCTGTGTGGTATGGAAGACCTCCACTAGCTGCTGGTTCGGCGTTTACAGTGGATCTATTCAGCAGTGTCCCTCCCTGCAGAATGAGAGGAGTATGCTCCAGGTGTTTCTGCATTTAGAAATATGAAGAATTATCATTTAATGGTGTTTTCAGGAGGAGCTGGACTGATGGAGGAGGGATCTACTCCCTGCTCATCTTCTGGACATATCTTTGCTCATGCCCATTGCCCCTGCCGTGTGCTCCGGTTTCCTTTTCCACTTTAAGCAGCACACTCGGTGCCAAGGGTTGTCTGCTGGAAGCATCCATGGGCAGAGGGTCAGGCAGAAATGGCCAAGATCAGACCTCCAGGCTCTGGGGAGCGCTCAGCACAAGCATGCAAGGGTTTATTTCTGGTCTGCACTGTACGGAGTTGCCCGAGGTTCTTCTACTGAGGACAACTGAACGAGCACCTGGGCAAATAGGCTTTGAAACCTGACTTTGCAATGAAATGTGACTGTGTCTGTTGTGTCTAAGGCCAAATGCTCGTGACATGGAGAAGAATTAATTTGAGGTCTTACTGTAAGAACCACAGCCTGAGAGGCTTCTCCTGACAATCCCTGTCTTTCTGCGAGTTCTCATCCCCGGGATTAGCACGGCTCCCACTTCACATGAGCTGTGAGCCCAGGAACAAAGTCTTCCCTGTGACAGGGGCTGGTACGGCGTTGTGATCACCACAGCGTGCAGGGGCTGGCATTACACAGCTTAGTTGTGAGTCATGTCCGCAAGCCTCTTAATGAGAGGAACACGATGCTTCACCCTGGACTGCATCACAGCTTGCAGTAAGTACATCAAAAATTGTTACAGTGACAAGATTGGGTTTGACTCCAGCAATAGCCAAGGAGAAGGGTCCTGCCTGCCAGGTCCACTTCCCTCCCTCCCCTGGATGAGGAGCACAGAGGCAGCAGAAGGTCCAGCACAAGCAGCAAACCCAGCTCCGCACTTCCCATGGCGCTGGCAAACGAGCTGTGACTCTACATCTGGAAAAGCCTTGGAGGGCAGAAAGGGCCTGTGGGATGGGAGGCTCTACACGTCAGGCAGCCCCTGAGGATGCTCTCCAAGGAGCAGATGTTCCTGCCCTGGGGTCTGCAGGGGACAACCGCAGGGAGCCCCAGGAGCTGCAGAGATGTGCCCTGTCACCTCCCATCCGTCACCAGCGACCAAAGGGCAGCCCAGCTAAGACACGCTAGCTGGACACATACATCACACGTGCCCGCCACTGGATTTATGGGACTGAACAGACTCACCTTTAAAATATAACGACAGGCAGCATACACCAGCCTTGTAAAATTAAGCCAACTGCTTGAAATAGAATAAAAATTATATTGTACATATAACGTACGGGAGCTACTGAACCTTTCTGATGCACACGATCACAAAGAATTATTTTTAAATCTCTGCTATAAGTGTATTTCAAGGCGGCAGCATCCAACTAAAATGCTGAAATGTAATCAGTCAACAGATTTTTTTTTTAAGCTTAAAAATACTTCCTTTCTTGAAAATGGACACTAAAGCCCTAGGCAACGTAACCACTGAGGTTTTATTATAAAATACATTTCAAAATAATGGCTGAAAGTCTTAGGAGCACAGAAGATGAAAAAGTAGTAAACAAGCCTTTTCCTACCACTAAATGACAAATTAAAAGCAGTATTTTGCTGTTCTGCCTCATTTTTTAATCACGCTGCTCTGGCTGTGGAGGTATTCCCATTAAAAGCACCTATTACTAAAAGGTTTCCAGTTCTGAAGCACCAGGCGTCTGTGCCAGCCGAAACATCGCCAGGTACAAATTCTCAGTCCAAATCACGCTTTTCATTAGATTCAGAGGAGAAGCACAACCTGCTTGGCACCACAGGCACAGCCGCAAGGAAACGTGCCCCTCGCACACATGCCCTTGAAAAAAAAATCCAAGTAATTTCAGGACGTAGTCTTGTGGGATTGGAAGAATAACAGTGAAGATGCTGCGGCTGCCACCAGACCAAGAGCTAAATCATAATCCTGCTCTGCTGCCTTGCCTCGGCACAGATTAGGGCTCAGCAGATCTGTGTAAAAACGCCCAAACAACCAACAAATAGACACTTCCCTGGGAAAAAAAAAAAGATTTACAGACTGTCAGTTTTACAGTCACATGCTCTGTTTTTACTAATTAATACGCAATTTGGTTTTGTTCCTACTGTCAAATCCGTAATACAGAAATACCACTGAAGAACCACCTGCAGCTCTTCATCCATTCCTCACTTTTTCTCAACAGACAGTTTTCAGTTTGAGTGCTCCCAGGCTGCCTCCTAAGCGTGTTTAAGTGTGGCTCAGATCATACACGTTGTGTGTGACTCCCAGGCTCTGAAACCAGCAGGCTTTGCCGGCAGAGTTTTTATACACTCCTATTAGAGGTATATTGCAAAACCACCTCCCCTACAAGGCCAGGCTGGGAGAGTTGGGCTTGTTCCGCCTGGAGAAGAGAAGGCTCCAGGGAGACCTCAGTGCAGTATCTGAAGGGGGCCTACAAGAAAGCTGGGGAGGGACTTTTTACAAGGGCTTGTAGTGACAGGATGAGGAGTAATGGGTTCAAACTGGAAGAGGGGAGATTTCGTCTGGATACTAAGAGGAAATTCTTCCCTATGAGGGTGGTGAGACACTGGCACAGGTTGCCCAGGGAAGCTGCGGATGCTCCATCCCTGGAGGTGTTCAAGGCCAGGGTGGACGGGGTCTTGAGCAACCTGGTCTAGTGGGAGGTGTCCCTGCCCATGGCCCATCTGTGAGGTCCCTTCCAACCCAAGTTATTCTATGATACTATTAAAAGGAAAAAAAAACCGCAATCCCCTTTCCTCCCTCTGCAAAAGGTCCAGGCTGGGGAAGCCCACAGCAAATATGTTGGCTGGAAGATAAACCCAGGCCAGCTGGTACCTGCGTTCAGATCCTTCCACTTAAAGCAAGGCCACCCCAGCACCAGGAACTGGAGCAACGGCATCTCCGGCTGGGGGATGATGGACTCCGTTCTCCTGCCCATCTCAACCCACCATGTGGCTCCCAGTGAAACCAGTTCTGTGTGGCTCATCCCACTTCCTTCTGGAAATGGCCACATGTTCTGGCAGTGCCCGTGGGCTACGCTGGCAGTGCCGCAGTGAGAGTAATTAAATTAGAGGACACTCTTGTTAGCAAAGCATATGGCACGGTGCAATAAACCACCTCACATCATCATCGCTCGGCCTGGACCGCGTGTAAACACTGCTTGAAGCCAAGGAACCGTAACAAAGATATCTGATGCACTAACACGTTACACAACATCTCCATGTGCTATTTCGTGTAATCAATGCACAGGGAGTTTGTTCTTTTTCATGATACTTGTTCATATAAGAAATTGCATCTTTAACCAGGAGCCAAACTCACCCCAACCTCACCACGATCACAAGATGCCCTTTCACCCTCGCCTCCCCCGACAGAAATCAGCGATATTAAATCAACAGAATAATGTGATGTGGAAAAGGAAAAGACAACCGTGGACAAAACAAAAAGGAAAGTCTTATTAATGCTAAATACACTTTCCCTTTTGGGTTTACACTACTGCTCCCGTAACTCTTTCCAGATGGCCCAGCCATTGTCCGAGCTGGGAAGGATTCGGCAGCTTGCTGCTTCTTTTACACTAAGGGGACAAAATCCTGGGCATAAATATGATTTATGGGTTTGATAAGCTAAAAACCAAGGTAAAGACATATTGAGAAGACCAGGCAGTTAAATTAAAACTGATTTTTTTTAAAAAAAAGCTGGCAGCTTAAGAGTTAACCGCAGCCGCCTCCTTTTTAACACAGCCTTCTGTAGTAGCTAATGAAGGTAATGAAATATGACATGTAGTTTGGCCCTTGACCACAGAGTGCACCTCCCTCTCCTCTGCCTTGCGAACAAAGCCAAAACAGATGTAGGCGCTTCGGTGGGGTTTGGGGCTGACGGCTGTTACACAGAGCAGGTCAGCGGGCGCGCTCCCGGGCCCCGGCACACCGCCGTGCCGAGACGGGCACAGCTCCGCTCCGGACGAGACAGGAGCGGATGGGCCGTGGGACATGCAAGCGGAGCCAAAGCCACCCTCCCATCAGCAGAACCGAGAACTACCCCCATCTCCAGGTCTTGTACAGCCTTGATTCCCCACAGCCCCCTTCCTGCCATCTAAGTAGACATGAATGTAGGTTTTATGGGCTCAACTAGTTTATCTACTCTTAGTCTAAATATAATTTTAAAAAGGTACAAAAAGGAGACAGGGCGTTGCTTGGGCAGAGGTTTCACGTTGAGAATTATTGCTCACATTGCTCAGGGCAGCAGCCCACCGCAAACGTGGCAGTTGGTGCTTCCTTAGAGAGCCAGAGATGGAAAAAGCTTTCTTAAACTAAAAAGCTTTCAGATTCACAAAGTACTATAGAATTTATTGACCTTTTAAAGTTCTTTCAAAAGTTCCTCACACATCCCTTGATATTAGGGCAGCAGACTCAACTTTGCTGCACTCTGGTCTGATGGGGCTGCCAGATTGGTAACCTCATGTAGATACCACCACAGGAATACTCGATTCATCTTCTAAACACAGGAAAGCTCCCTCACAGCTGCTGGTTAACACTGAATAGATGGATAATGATCCCCATTGGTCCAGTGGCATCAGCTCCATCCCTCCCTTGGTTAAGCAACAGCATCATCAGAGGATGTCTCAAGATTAGGGTAGAGGTCACCCATCCATCTCCCCCAAGACCTGGTTGGTTTTGCAGAGCAGACGGGTGCCAGCAGCCCTGGGCATCAGAGGAGCTCTGGGGTGGGATTCGTTTCCCCCACTGGGACACCCAACTCGTTGGTAAGTCTGATCTAATCGGCTCATGCTCCCTTCACTGTCACTGTAGAGAACGACATGGCAGAGGGTGGCCAAGGCCAGCCAGACAAATAGCTCTCCAGAGAGGAGCAGGCAGCTCCCCGACCTGTCCTAGCTGGTCTCTGAAAGGGTTCATCAGTCTCCAGCAGCTCCACAGAGAGCCATGAGGGCTCACTCAAACGTCTGCGCCTACCTCGAAGGGCACACGGATGCCACCTCGGGTGACATCTGCCTCCTGCCACGGCCCTCCTTTGCAGGAGGGATCACTGACATCCCCCCAGTCACTCAAACCACCAAAGATCCAAGATAAAACTCAACACTTGGAGTAAGCTTGGAAAACAAAGCAGCTTTCTGGAAACTTAAACCTATAGATGTAGTAAACAAGCAAGAAGTGTCCTCCAACCCCACAGCTGCTGGAAGTCATTTGGCCAAGCCAGTTGAGTGAACCGCCCTCCTGGGTCCACACATGCTCCACAGGAACCAGCAGCTTTCACGGCTGCCTTCTGACAACCACGTGTTTCTTATAAGAAAAGCTACATATAAGATGCTAAAGTTGCAAAAAGCTAGAAAACACTATCATTAAATTTACCTATTCAACCTTAATTTGTCCCCCTCTTGCCTATGCATTGTTACACACGCTTGAATTATATGTTAATTTGCTATCGTTCCACGGGAGCCTGACCTCATTTAGTGCACACAGCAGAGCGTGCCAGGGGTTGGTGCCGAAGAGCGGAATTATCCGTCGGGTACGGACGCACAGCCTCATTTAAACCAAATTCGGACACGTAACTTATGGACGCGACCTCAGCCACGGCGACTTGCTTGCCGGGGTGCAAAGAGGGGTTAATAGTGATTTATTTTGGCTCTGAGCCATTCGAGCCACACGGTATTTCACGGGGAAGTTTGGCGGGTGTTTGCCCAGCTGTTTATCCACGCACCTCACTGGATGATGCGTGCACGAGCTGAGGAAGAAAGGATGAACTCCTCCAACACAAGCAGCACGAGCTGATGCGGTTCAAGGCCGGATCAGACGCGTCCACCCAGGGTGAGCTGAGTTGTACGCGCAAAATCTGGCGCCTCCAAAAGGTTTTGGTTTGTCACTCGATTTGGCACCTCGATGACCCCCGCACACATAAAGCTTCAACCGCTTAAACGTGCGGCACAAATGACTTTGCTGGGTGACGGGCAGTGACATTTCGGGGCTGCCCCAGCCCAGGGATGCTACAAGAGCCCCCGCCGGGGTCTGAAATCACAGCGAGTCCTCGCCCACCGCAACCCCGCGGCACGGCATCGGCTCCCCTCCCCGCGAGCAGACCCTCGGCAAAGTTCGGCGCGAGAGAAAGGGGGGGCAGAGCCCTTGGAAATTGATAGCCTGTTTCAAGCGTTATTTATCATTCCCAGCACAGACACTGACATGTGCCTTTTGAAAGGGGATACTGTACCTTTAACCTTGACTCCGAGCGCGCTGGTAATTTGGGATGCGAGCCTGGGTTCAAGCAGGGTGACCTTTCAGGGGGAGGGGCGGGACTGCATTTATTTATGAGGCGGTTGGAAATTTTTGACATCACATGCTAGCCCCATTATTCACATGTTACATGACACAAGATTGGCCCTTTTAATGCAACAACATCACATCAAAAAATTTGATTTTCTGCTCTGACAGCAGGCTTCTCCTCTGTACTTGCCCAAAATGTAATCTGGTGGGGTTAAAGGCCGCAGGAAAGTGATTTAGAAAGCACATGGTTTGCAGCGAACATGGGAAAATGGGTCCTGGAGCAGGAGCAAGAGCAGGGATGCTCCAGGGCTGGAGAGAAATGGTCTTTTAAGTGCAAAAGCTCAGCAGTGCTCATAGTGGGGGGGATCCTCCTGCCTGATCCTGTGGGATGTGGTGCCCAGGGGCACCCCCAGCCCCGCGGGTCCCCCACGCCCAGCTCCAAGGGTCCAGCACCACTCCAGCCCAGCCACGTCTGCCCGTACTGTGGCCAAGTGGAATCTGCCAGGATGGATCCCACCTCTCCCCACTCCCAAAACTCAGGATGGGAAATACTCCTCCCCGATACACACACATGACGTGCAGCTTCCTCAGCAGCAACCAAAGCTTTGAGCCTCTGCTGCACAGAACGGTGTATATGTCCATGTTTAGCATGAAAAAAATGGGGGGTTTTCCTATGTAAAAAAACCACACAAAAGTTGTTAGGTTTACCCCAACATTTCTATCTGGAAATAATAGTGTTTTCTATGCACAAGCTTTAAAGCTTCTATGCCAGGGCTGTGCTGTACACACACAAGTACAACACGCTGCAGCCCCAGCAGCTGTAGGTGCTCCCCACCCTGCAGACAGCTGAGCTCCTCATCCGCAGAGAATTCAAAATATATTTAATGATCTTTTAAGTGCATTTGCTGATATCCCCCAATAACACACCACAAAGCACCTACTAAATTACTCACCAGCTAATTCCACAGAGAAGAAAATAGTTTATACCTTTAACTCTTCTAAATATCCTCAGTTGAGGGCAGACAAAAGAGGAACTTCAAGGTGGTTGATCTACATCTCCAAAAGCCTTTCTAAGGTTGCTACAACTTGTTTACAGAAACGGACATGAAGTTGATGAGGCTGATACTAAAACAACAACACAAGTAACTAAAATGGACTAATTTTATCAGTATTTAGAAAACACTGCCTTTGAATTGGTAAATATGTTGCCAAGAGCATCTGTAATGACAGAAACCAACCCCACCAAACAAGGAACGAGTCACTTTCTCCTGTGGGTTCCCAGGGATGTTTATTCTGTTCTTACAACAGAATTTTAGGTGTTTATTTCTTTGAGAGAATCAGATCTCTAAAAGCATTTCAATATTCACCACTGTTCAATATAAATACTAAAACAAATACAGAAAAACAATGTGTATTGCACCAGCCCCGTTTCACTTCCACTCGGCTTTTCTCTGGTGGGCACCACAGGAGCAGAGCCCGTGTCCTGCCCGCGCTGGGCCGGCTGCAGGAGATGCTGCAGGTCCAAAAGGGTCACTAGAGTTGCCCTCCAAGCCATGAGACGTCACCAGGAACTGGTGTGGGCTGGGGAAGCCCAGCCAGGCAGACACCAACAGCCAAAAGCCCCAGCCCACAGGGACCTCTTTGGGGAGGAAGGACAAACCCAGCAAAGAGCAAAGTCATCATTGTGGCAGAAGAAGGATGAGGGACATCATAGCATCTCCAATAGTCATGCCCACATTTCATGTCTCCAAATCTTTCACCTTACATCAGCTGTCCCTGACTTCTCGCTGCCCCTCACCACGGAGGTGGCCACATCTCACTGACACTTCGCTTATGGAGCATCACGAGACCCTCACCGACAAACGACACTCCGGTGGCACCATTTACATTCCCATCTCAGTACTATTACGTTAGAAACTATAAACATTTGCGCCCCGCACCCTCCCTCGGCTGTTTATCCAAGAGTTTGGCCTGCAGAGGTAGCCCCTCCAGCACCCCCACCATCAGCACGTGCCCACCACCCCTCCCAGCCGCAGGGGACAGCAGGACAACAGGCAATTGCTGCCTGAGTTAGCGGGAAGGGAACGGGAAGGTGGGATAGAGCAGCCAGGTTTATGAGCCAAAGCTCAACCATCTTCAGGAAAATCCTCCTCCAGGAGCAGGAGGAAGAAGATCCTAAGGCAGTATCACGTTTTTACAGATTTATATAGGTTTTGAAGCCAAGTCCCAAGACTGGCAGAACACAGAGGGGGAATTATTTTCTTCTTATTAAAAGAATGAAAGGACCCAACATTGATTTTGTCCTTCATCACCACACACAAAAAAACCCTCCCAACTACCAAGAGGATGACGATACGGATTATCACAACACCGTAAATCAAAGCGAACGCATTTATTAGGGTGACTCTGTTGTACATGTGTGCGCTGTTTGTTGGCCCATACTGTTATTATTTTAATTTATGGTTTGCTTTTTCAACTCCTTCCTCCCCCCTCACAAGACTGGAGCCTGTCCACAAGTTTTACTCATGCCAGTTAAAATCAGCATAATGAAATGTCACGGCCAGATCCCATCTCCCTACGAGGACGTCAGGGCAGCGTCTCTGGGACATGGCCGCAGAGTCCTGTGAAACTTGGCTCTGACGGGCTGGGGGTGGGGGCTCCCGAGCGGGACGGGGCAACGGGGACCACGACCAAGTGAGCTCACTACATCAGCAGTCCATGGGAAGCGACCCTTTCTGAGCTGCTTAACAGGCCTAGCTATAATTAAGTGCAACAATTTTAAGCAATTTGCAAATCCCACCTCATCCCTCATTCCGTTATAATCACAATTTCATTATTAATAACGCGTGTTTCTGCAGAGTCGGCGTTAGGCCAGGCTGCTGCGAGGGGAGCGAGGGGCTGCGCAGAGGAGTTCAGCTCAACCCTCCATCTGCCCCAGCCTAATTTAAACCAGGCTTGACAGCCTCATCTGCAGCAGCTCCGGCAGCACCCGCCCCGGGAACCGCCGGGCACAGGAGCTGGTTCTCGGCAGGCACATGCCTGACTTGGGGGCCGGGAAAGCATGACATTTCCCCCCAAAAAATCCACTTTTGGGGTCTCTAGTCTCTCTGGTTTCTGAACTTTCGGGGTTGTTTTAATCCTCTTTGAAAGCATGGAGTTTTGAGTGGGGTTTTTTCCCCTCTAAGATTCACTGTCGGGTCCCAGGAGCAGGAACAGCGGAGACCAAGGCAGCTTCCAGACGGATGAGCTGCGGCAGCACTGCAGAAGGGCTGGGTGGGGAGAGAGACCCTGTTCCTCCCCATTTACATGATCTAAAGACTCTGCCACTCTAATAGACCAGGGCAATCTGCAATGCCAACCTATGTATGAGCCCAGCTGTGCAGCACACCAGTTCAAAGTGCTCGATCTAACACCTGTACAAGTGCAGTATCACCCTAAGCCATGAGATTAACTCGGTGCTGAGTCTGGTGGCCAAGCCATGACCATTTACAACACCTCTGAGACACCACAGACAAGAGATCCAGCAGCAGCGTGCCTCGGTAAGAGCCTGGCCTTCCATGGGAGAGGAAGGCAAGTGGCCCTCCAAGACCACTTCTGGTCCTCCTACGATACTAAGGTCAATAGCACCAAACACAAGGCAGTTGAACTCTGGGGACTGTCACCAGTGACCGAAACCCACCCCTACTTCTTACATGTTTATTTTCTGAAGCTGCAAACCAAATACCACTGAAACTGAGTACCAGGAGCAGCACTGGCTACCTCTGCACTGAAGTAATGTCCTGTTGGTTTGCTGTCCTCTGCTCCTTTTTTTGAGAGAAAGATGAACGACAGAACAGGAGTTTGCAACCCTGATTAGGACAATTTAATCTGTAAAATCAAATATGTCTGATGAGGAAGAGCCCTTGACACATGGCTGAAACTCAAGGAGCTATGCAGCACCCACTCTGGGAGCAGGAAAACACAATAGTAAAGAAATGACATTTGGAAAACAGTACTTTTTTAGCTAACATTTGGCTTGCTCATCCACAGAGCATCATTGTGCTCCCACGGCAGCATGGATCAGCACAAACATCTTCTGGTCACACGTTTTAGGAAATGTCTGAGCAGCAGCAGCAAGGCAGAGGAGGAGGGCTCCCGTTCCCCAGGGAGGAAAGTGGGATTCCGCACTGGATCCAGCCTCACACCTCTGAGCATTGACAGGAGGAAAGTGGGATCCAGTGCTGGATCCAACCTCACACCTCTGAGCATCGCTGCTGTGGGATCTTCTCCCACATGTGAAATCACAGTTGGCTTCCATGGAGTGCTGGTTCACTGTGCGATGTGCATCCTTCTCCGAAGCTGAACAGAACAGCACCTGCATCTGCCCCTTCCTCCCACAATTTCTCAACCCTCGCTCCCCTGCTTCCACCCAACACACTCCTGTGTCTGACCTTCACACCCTCCAGCCCCGGCGCTGCCTCTGCCCTCACCAGCTCCTCCTCACCTCCTCTGCTAGGACTGTCCAGCTCCACTCCCGCCTCACCCCATCCATTTAAGGACACGTTTCCATCCCTTCTTCCTCACACTGTTTTACTGTTCCAAGATGTCAAGAAGCGTAAAAGCTCCTGGTGCTCATGCCCAGAGGAACCGCTGCTCCAGCCACAGGACAGCCTCGCTCAGCCGTTGCCAGCCAAGCCCCCTAAAGGTGGAGGCTGTGGAGATTCAGCCAGCCTTTAAAACCCACCTGAGCTTGAAATCATTTTCTATGAGACGGCAGGAGACGTGACCTGACCCCAGACAGGAGAGCCCGGGCACAGGGCAGTGAAACCGAGGAGAGTCTGAGGACTGGCAAGAGGACATGCACGGGAAGATGCGACCGCAGCATTCAGTTCAGGAGATGGGCTGAGGAATCCTGAGCCAGACAGAGCAACAAGAAACAGCTGCTCAGCTCACAGCCCTGCTACAAAGGTCAACACCACAGCTGTTCCTACCAAGGCTGTTCCTACATCTATTGGGAAACCAACAGAAACCAGCACAACAGCTTCTTTAAAATAACTGCCTCCATTTGGGCTACTATGTGGAACGGGACTTTGCAGCTTGAATCCACAGGAAAGCAATAAAAGCAACAAAAAATGAGTAAAGAAGACTTATGTAAGTGGGCTTTAAAAGATTACAAGAACATGTCTGGACAAGAGCACAAGGTGGCAGGGAAATCAGGAGATCATGTTCACCTCTGAACACCAGCTAGAGAGGACACCTAAACTAAGTGCTATGTGACTGTCTTAAAGGTAAATGGAAATAACAGCACTAGATATAAAAATCCTTTTTGGAAAACACAAGATGCTGTCATTATTTCAGCAACAATATACTCTTTTTATTATTACTAAAACCCCCCAGCTGAATGTGAAGCTAGATGATTTTAACAGACACAAGCCTTCCCACCAGGGAGCACAGTCCTGACAAGAGATGGTGGCCAGGCCCACTGAGATGGAACAGTGACCCCAGGGCAGGCAGCGAGGAACGGGACAGGACAGAAGCCAAACCTGGCAGCATTACACCCACGGGACTCTGCAGAGATGATGGTGGTTTGGGACATGCCCACGGCAGAGTTTACATCCCGCTCCCTCACATCACTTCTTCACCAAACCCATCACACCAACAGCAACGCCCATTTCCAGCCACTTGAGATCACCTTTCCCTAACACCACCTCCTCCCATGTCTCCTTCTCCACTCGGTCCTTCCCCACGGAGTCATAACCCATTCCACCACACCAGTGTTCCCACCACATTTCCATCACACCACACTGGTACCAGTTCTGCCCATTAATGAGAACTCTCCGTTCTCCTGCTCTGTTACCCGCCTCCTAACACTCAGAGGCAATTAAAGGAGCCTGGGTTTTGCTGTCTGGTGTCTTACATTTTCGCCTCAACATCCTGGTGGGGTGCTAAGTACTGGTCCATCCTCCTTCTCATCAAGCATCTATGAAGCAGGTCAGCGCTACGGGGAGGCCAGCTGAGGAACATGGGAAGATTCCGTATGTTTTATAGGAGTACACGGGGAAATGCACATGGTTGTGAGAACTGAGTTCAGGAGTTCCTGGCTCTGCCCAGGCTTCAAACTTCTCTAATTTACAAACTGGAGACTGCACCAATCTGACTTTAGTGCGCAAACTCTCATTAGCTGAAAGATTTACCCCACCCCTGCGCCCCACAAAACAAAACCAAATAAAGCCGGACCTATCCACAAATACAAAAAGAGCATCTTTGAGGAAGGGAGAACCTCAAAGTAGCAGCTTCAAAACAGAACTGAAACAACAAAGCAAAGAAGAAAAGTCCATGGCGTTCTTCCTAGCATTACTGAGTTTACTGTTGCTGGGTTTGTGTTTAGTTGTTTTTGTTGGGTTTTTTCCCCCAAAATGAAGAGGAGAGACCAGAGGTTTGAACTCATGTAGCTCCTCTCTCCACCTTCCTGGTGGCAGCACCTGCCTCCACCCACACCTCTCCTGTGGATGCTAATCCACTCGAATGCTCAACAGCAGAGCCTCGAGTTTTCACGGATTTATGCCCTGCACTGCACACAGTTCCATCTGTTTTGTTCTCCCCAAGTCTACTTTATCATTTACATTATTAACAGCAGAATTACACTGATTGAGATCTCCTAGAATGGGCAGCTTCAAAACACAAAAAGCTTGTAACATATTGATACGCATCGATGGGAACAGATACCTTGGGAGAAAGTTAGATTTAAGGGTCATTGCTTCATTTCAGCACTGTCTGCGTTTTCTGGTATGAGAGATAACAGAAGAAAAAGCTGGAAAAGCTCCTTTAGATGGTCACCTGCAGATTGTCACACATATTCAAGTACCTTCATGCAATCAGTAGTAGTCTGAAGCTACTCCACTGATGTGCCACACAGAGCAGGCAGCAGCTTCAACACCTGTTGGACCCACCCCAGCATCAGCTCCATGCTCCATGGCACAGCAGGTGCCCAAGAGACCCCAGAGCAGCCCAGATGTCCTGTGAACCTTGGTGAGACAGAGCCTCTGCAGCCAAGACACGGTCTTCCACCAAGTATGACAATGTTTGAGGAGTACAGACCTTGTACAACCACATGCAGCAAAGACAAAAGTTACACACTGGTGTTAATCAAACCACCACTGAGGAAAAAAAAAAGCGGCCTTGTGAGGGGAAGAGGAAAAGCGGTACAGGAGCATCAAGAAACTTCTGGGTCCTAGCTCATTGGTTTCTTCTCTGTCATTTACTCATTATGGACACTAAACAGTTTCCCACCAGCCTGTCAGGCCCCTCCTGCTGTCCTTAGCTATGTAGAAAAAGAGAGTGTTGTAACTGCCTGAAGTCTCAGCAAATCACAAAATCCCAAATGCATCTCTCTCCTTCGACTATATTTAAAACATAGCACAGGAGAAACAGTGACTGCGAAAAGCCACTTGTGTTCCAAAAACCCACAACAGCCCACACGCTGTGGGACACAACCCTTCAGTCACACCCAGCAGTTCCTCCTGGCCACCGGACGCTGCGGTCGGAGGTGACTCCAAACTATCTCAGACCTAACACTGCCCATTAGCACCAGACCAGCCAGTGCCCGTGCTCAGACCAGGCACATGGTTTGGAGACAGAGAATTTGCTTTTCCCATGCCCTGCATCACATATTTCTACTGAAGCCAAAGCACTTCCCACCCCCCCATCTCTTCCAGGGTAACCAACAGATGGATCTGATTCAGAGTAATCAATGCAGTCAAATGGCTCCTACCCATGCTGCTTCACCCAGGCTTCCAATATTTTATTACACAAGGTTCTATGTACATTTTTTAAAAATTAGTTAAAGTTTGTGCAGCTTTTCATGGGAGATTTTCTTTTCAAAAGCTCTAGCCTTCAGAAGCAAGTTTCTCTGCAATCAAGTCAAAAATCCAACATACTTTTCACTGTATGAATAATCAAATTCTTATGTACAAAGACAAGTTCCTTTCAAGTAAAAATAAAGTGTATTTTCATTACATCATATATCCCAAACCACAATCCTCTGCTGGTCACCCAGACAGGAGCTGCCCCAGTTAAAAGCTGGTTCCAGGCAGGTTTTCAGAGCCACCAGGTGCAAGCAATATCTGAGCACACAACTTGCATTTCTGAGAGGAACAGAGAAAATACCAGAAAAATAAACTTCTTCCTTCCCTAGCAGGGAGCAGGAGACAAAGCAGTAGTTTTAGGGGGACTCAGCATCAGCATTTGCCAAGATAGGTCCTCGCACTAGTCCAGGGCTCAGGAAATCTCCAGTCCCAGCTGCCATCAGCCCCACCACACGAATCCACCAAAGCTTCCTGAAGACCCTGCAAAGCAACAGCCCCCAGGTCCCAGAGACGGTCCGGCTAAAGGGGAAAACTTCAGCAAAACCTTCACCACTGCGGGTACTTACATTGCACGGGGTCTTTTCCTCAGAGGCACGTGGAATTAAAGTCATCCTTTGATCCCTACAACTACAGGGAAGCTTAACCAGAGATGGAAGCCTCAAACATTCCTTTCTCCCACTAGAGCAGCTCCTTCTCTCCACGGCTCCAGCACCTCCTCTGCTAAGCAGCCCCAGGTGCTCTTCCCTGACCCTTACATTGAGTCCCTCCTACCCATAAGGCCTCTCTGATAATTCTCCTGATGCCCTGCGCCTGGGCACTCTTTGGTAATGCAGATCTCATCAACCACTTGTGCTCCAACAGCTGCCGCTCGTATCGGTGGGCAGAGGAGCTATGTCTAGGTGACCAGCCTCGCCCCAGACACAGGTGTTTGCTATAAAAGACCTTCTAGAAGCAGCAGCAACAAGACTGGAGGAATCCCTACATCCCAGAAGTGCAAAATCCAAAATGAGCTCCTTTATGTGTTATGCTCAAACAGAAGTGCATCAGAGCAACTTAAAGCATGATTCTTCTTTACTTCCTGAAAAATAGAGAGCTATTCTTGTCTTTACTGCTTTTTTTTTCCCCCCGTTGTTCATAATTAGACATCTTACATCAATGGCCAACCCTCAGCTCTCAGAAGATCTAGCAGAGAGTGGGCTGCTCGCCGCGTCACTTAGCTGCAGCTGAAAAAAGCGTTCTTCCTCCTCAAGCCTGAACAAGTCCTAATGACGCTTCCCGTTGGAAACAGCCTTGGAATAAATCAACCCACAGAAAACTTGCTGCAAAGGATTCATTACAGAACCAAGGCTGGAAGGTGTGTCTGGAGATCACCTAGTCCAGCCTCGCTGCTCAGGCAGGGTCAGCTAGGGCATGGGGTCCAGGATCACGCCCAGCTGAAAATCTCCAAAGATGGAAATTCCACAATCCCTCTGGGCAGCCTGTGCCACTGTCCAACCACTCTCACAGTGAAGATGATTTTTCTTGTGTTTCAGTGGAATTTCCTGGCTTTCAGGTTGTACCCATTGCCTCGGGCTCACCAAGAAGGCAGAAGACACACGTGTAAGCAGATCTTAGTGGTCTCCTGGGATGAGCCCTCCCTTACAGGCAGGCATGCTCCCAGGTTTGATCCTATTTAGTATTAATTGTGAAGACCTGAATTGGAACGATGCATTTATGCTAACATTAGCTGCTCGGGGTGCAGAGGCAGTTTTGTACGTGCATTTTTAAATTCTGATGAGCATTACCACACAATTCCCCTCCAAACCTGTGGTCGTGGTATGGAAAACGTTCTGGAGGTCCTAGAACGGTTTGGGTTGGAAGCAACCTTCCAAGGTCATCGAGTCCAACCCCTCTGGCATGAGCAGGGACATCTCTAACTAGATCAGGTTGCTCAGAGCCCCATCAAGCCTGGCCTTGAACATCTCCAGGCATGAGGCCTCCACCACCTCCCTGGGCAAGCTGTTCAAGTGTTGGTGAGCAGCCACGCCAACGCTGCCTGGGCGGCATATTCATATTCTGATAAGCATTTTGAAGCTTATCTCTGTATTTTTTCTCTCACATCATTTTTTTTCCCAGCGATACCTATGATCGGCAGGTTGGTAATTAGTTGAGAATTCATTCACATCCCCTAATCCGGGTCAAGCGCAGATTCCCCAAGACAAAAGCCACGGACGAGGCGCGACGGGGGCTGCCACGTCCACCGCCCCGCTGCCTCGTGGGGCTCTCCACGCTGCGTCACCACCAAAAGCTTCAGCCACGCTCAGAAACCCTTTGCCCAGCGGCTCATTAGTCCTGCATTAGTCTGTAAACCCAAGCGCAGAACGCCTAGTTCAAGTTGCTCTTTCTTGATGTACTTGAAAGGTCCTGTGAATTTATGGCCGGATAATGCGGAGCACAGCACCTATTTATGAGTTGATCATTTGTACAAAACCCCCCTCAAAGCGCCGAAGGTTACCATTCGACCAAGAGCTGCACTTAGCTGCTCAGAGGGCAGGAAAGCCAAGTATATGAAAGTTAAAAGCATTAATAAAAGTGTGACTTATAAATTACTTCATCTTTGTCACCCTTTTTGAAATGGGGTGAGAGAGGCCAGGGTAAATTTATTTTTTAAGTGCTTTCTGAGACCTGCTAGGGTCAGCCCTGAAATGCTGTACTCTATAAATCATTCCATGCGTATCTGATAGATGCGAGTGCATCACAACATTAACAAATATTGATTTGTTTATCATTTGCAACCGTTTATGGCTAAACAGCAAACTTTATAACATTTGTAGGGAGAAGAAACTTTGATCTGTGTGCGGGCAGGAGAGAGGCTGCCTCGGCTGCGGGAGGAGGGAGCAGCTGATGTTCTGTCACCCGGCTGCCGGCTCAGGGTGCGTGTTACAAGATGGCTTATGAAACCAGTTATTTCACAAAATGACTAGAATTTCCAGGCGCTTCAGGAAACAACTTGTATGGCCGCTCAGAACCACCGCGAAACCTCGCATCACGGGCGCTCGCCTGAACCACGGCCACGAGAAGGCGAGAGCAGAGCCTGCGGCGGGGAAATGCTGCGGGACAAAACTACGGTCAGAAAACCACGGATGGGTTCTCACCCCACCCTGGCACAGCTCCAGTCTGCCGTGCCACGGAGCCTGGCACCGGTGACGGGCACCACCACCGCGCTTCCTGCAGGCACCGGCCGGAGCCGTCCCCCCGGACCTGCCCAGCACGACAGACGGGCATTAACGGACACAGCGGGTCCGCACCACCCGTACCTCTAGTGCCAAGGTAATCACTGGTCCTCTGGCATCCCTCTGTGACATCACACAATCAGCAATTAAATGTGAGGTGGCTTGGCACGGTGTGCATACACAGAATTGTATAATCACATCTCCGCGGCTTGGAAACCCCTCCAGGGATGGGGACTCCACCACTGCCCTGCCCAGCCTGGCACAGCCCTGCACAGCCCTTGACACAAAGAAATT
>JAVSBS010000824.1:0-18084 GCA_033124195.1 Coracias cyanogaster | reverse complement strand
CTACTCACCCATGGGTAATGGCAATGTAGACTTCCTCTGAGAGAGGCTGGAAAGGAAATTACTCTGGAAGTTACTATTTCAGTCCCTCTCATGGCACAAAGAGCCTAGTGAGAGTTTGTAGTTGTTGAGGAACTAGAGATTTGGATGTGCAAAGCTCCATAGTCAGAAGCATGCTCCTACGTAATCCAGTATTTTGGTGGTCTGCTCTCCTTTAAGTACCAGAAGCTCCACATATGCAAATTGTGCTTGGAAATTAAAACCCAGGGGTTGAGGGGGGCAGGGGGGGTGGTGGGCAGTGTGCACAAAAAGCCAGAGTTGTGCTCGCTGTCCTTCTGGCCAATAATTGCTCTGTATTGCTCAGGTGGGATGCCACATCAGACTTACGTATGTCGTTTGGGCTAGTGATAAGCAAAACACAAGTGGAAGACAATAGCTAAATGATGTCATCGCTTTGCATTTCTTCCTCCGCAGCTACTCATCAAACTGAAGACAAAAACCAATACAGACTATTTCCTTGAATGTTGCTCCAGGGAGGAGCGAGACTCTTGGGCTTTGGACATCACTGGAGCAATTCATGCTGGTCACCCAGTGCAGGTACAAGAGCTTCACAGAATGAAGAACTCTTTCAAACTGCTAGAGAATATCAGCCTTCAGTAAGTGTATATGGTTTCTCCTCCTACTATTGCTGTACTCTGTGAAGCACCTCAGCTGATAGATGGGGAGGGTCAAGGGAAGCTTGTCTCTGCAGAGATCTGCTCCTGTGTGGCCAGGAGCCTCTAGACTGGCTTGTGCTTAGGATAAAACTTCTAGGGAAGTATCTAGGCTGTTTCCCATCTTTTTATAGGTAATCATAAGGACATCCCAGGCGCTGACAGAAGCATTGGGCAATTTCTGCCTTCTTATTCTAGTTTCTGTCTTTCTATTTGAATAACATTAACCTGTTATCTCTTTTACAGCCACATAGTGGAGAGAATGTTTGACAGCAGTACTGGAATTAAGCTGACTCGCAACTTGGAGCAAGGCAACAGATACAAAGAGACCTTCACAGGTATACCTACTGCAGGCAAAGAGCTTCCTCACACCTGACATGCCACGTTGTAGATACAAAAGAGCTACTGCAGTGGTGTAGCCAAGCTCTCCAATGCCTTTCTCTCTTGCTCTTTGGATCTATGGAAGCATACATAGGACTTTTGGTCTTTTTACATTTCATTGAGAGTCTTTATGACAGCGCCAAAAGGTTTCAGAAAATGAAGACCTGTGTGGCAGTAGACCATCTAGCCCACCTTGGAAGAGAATGTTGTCTTGGTATGAGAGCTGCTTTTCTCCATGCAGGTTCTGCCCTGGTGGACTGGCTCATCTCCAATAGCTTTGCTGTGTCACGGTTTGAGGCCATCACCTTGGCATCGATGCTGATGGAGGAGAACTTCATCAGGCCCGTGGGAGCCCGTAGCACTGAGGCCACGCGCTACAGTGACCTCTCTGAGCAGTTCCTCGATGACTCCACTGCACTGTACATGTTTGTAAGTGATGCAGCTGCCAACAGAGGGGCACCTCCTCTGCCCTTCATCACACACTTGATTTGGGGCAGTGGTAAAGGGGGTATGGACAACATGCAACCAAAGGCAAAATCTGCACGCTATGAGAGCAAAGCTCTAGGAGCAGCTCTAGACTTTTAGTCTTCAACTTTTGCTGGAGACGAATAGCTATATGGATATGGAGGGATCTACAAATTGCATAACTGGGCACTAAAGGGGGTGTGTCCCTCAAGTGCTGTGCTTTGTCTGCATTTAACAGAGGCCGTGCTCTGGTTACGCTAAACCTCAAGGCCACAGTGCATGTGTAGGCTCTACAGCTTTAATTTGTTGCTTGTAAACCTTGGACCTACAATGCTGAGCAACAGGGCTACAGAGTAGAATGTACTCGGGAGCAGAATTTAGCTCAGGAAAAATAAAATGCAGAACTTTGTACCTAAAAGTGTGTTAAGATTAAAAAGAAAAGCGGAACCATCTTTTCCCTCTTTGCAGGCTGAGAGCAGTAATAAAAATGTCAGTTCCAAGGAACAGCTACAGTTTAACATCTCTGAATTAAGCGGCACAATTGTGAAGCAAGGATTCTTAGTGAAACAGGTAAGTGCAGCCTTTGAACCTTCACCTGGAAACAAGAAAAAAGACAACTCTTGGGGCTTCCTAGGGAATAAATGTGATTTATGCAAGCATGTCTGGAGAGCTTTGGCCAGCAGAGCTAATTTGCCTGTGAGTACTTCTATCAGACATCATATAGTGAAGAGTATCTGGTTATGAAGAAACCAGCTATGGAGCTTGCTGCTCAGGCAAGTTTAATTGGCTATTCTGTATTCTACGTGGGCAGGACAGCCCCCTCATCACCCCAGGAGATGAGATCTGCCCAGAAGCCTCTCCCCGTGGTCAGCAGCAGCAAAGGTTAGCCCCCAGAAGCCCCAGCCCTCGGCTGACCCTGCGACCCAGCACCAAACCTCCAGGAGCGGGGATGCTCTCAGGGTCTGGCACAAGTCAGCACTGTCAGCAGCTGAGAGGGCTGGGAGGGAAAGAGTGAAGAGTTGCAAAGGGACCTGACATAATCCCCTCGGAGCACACATACACCATGGATTTTTAATAGAAGACCCATATTTAATCCAAAATCAAGAGCAAGAATAAGGGATAGAATAACTTGGTCCTGTCACTTTGCTTTCTTTGTTCTCAGCACAAAGAAAGGGGAGAGGAAGGAATTATTGATGTGTAAAGGAGGATGTTGGGTAGAAAATCCTGGGAGTTACTAAGATGTCAGAGAAGATTTTTCTCTGTTGGCTCCAAAACCTTATTTTTTTCAGACCTATTTAGGTCCCCCCTACAGCCTGCAGGAAAATGGCCATTTCAGGAGGTATTTACTGGTGGTAATTTTAATTCTATTGTTTTGCAGGGGCACAAGAGGAAAAACTGGAAGGTGAGGAAATTTGTTTTGAGAGCTGATCCTGCTTTTTTGCACTACTATGACCCCACTAAGGTATGTGAGTGGGGACTTAGTACCCCCAGAAATCCTCTTAGAGATCCGAACGTTATAATTAAAATAACAATTATGCTGTAACTGTTTATCTCACCCAAATCTCATTCTAAATTACTCTATCCATTTCCTGGGGAATAAGACCTCTCTGGCCTTACTCTGGGAGGTTGTCCTCGTAGGATTTTCTATCCCTGCACCTTCCCTCCTGTCTTCTCCCCAATGAAATTTATTTTCCCTAGCTGAGGGGCAGCATCCTTCTTGGGACTCGTCCTCTGCTGCACCCATATACTCTTGGACCATGCACCTGCAGGGATGCTTCCTGGGCTGACATCCCACCACTTGAGGGTTATACTGCTACTGGGACTTTTTACGTTCTTATTCCAGCATTGAACAGGGTCTCCTTGATGCCAAAATATTTATAGGAATTTCTGCTACTCAGTTTTAATCTTGACCAGGGAATAGTAGAATTCATCTTCATGGATATAATAATCAACGTGAGCAACGCAGAAGGCCATGTGGACCCATCAGGCCCAGATGCACAGGGTACCACAAAGCCCAACAAGTTGCTACAAGAACATGCACAGAAATGCTTTATGTGACTTTTAAAGAAAACAAAACTAACAACATAACAGTGAAAACAGCTTTATGGAGCACTAAAAACCTTGCAGAGATATATATATATATATATATTTGAAAACTTGCAGAAATATATATTTAGGTTTAAATATGGGTTATTGATAAGGCTGTATGTAAGTTTGAAATATGATTGCTAGCTTACCCTTGTAGCTGGGAATGGTGGAGATCAATTACAAGCACATTGGAGAAACACCTGAGACTGAAACAACATAGTAATGCATTTAATTATGTCCTAATTGACTTCTCTTGTGACGTGGATATTTTATATCTGGAAAGACTGACATTACATCTCCACCTTTATAAAAATAATTTATGTGCTCTGGGAAATCATTCTAATGATATTATCCACCTAAGCTTCATTTCCTTTTTCTTTGCAGGAAGAAAACAGACCAGTAGGTGGATTTTCTCTTCGTGGCTGTCTTGTCTCAGCTCTAGAGGACAACGGGGTCCCAGCAGGTAAGCACGAGCCTCTAAACTTTCATATGTACATATTGATGTCATAGCAGTACAGTCTTTGGGTGTGGGTCTGTGTGTACAGCTGTCTGTATGCACAAGTGGGCTGACTTTTCCTCTCCTCTTGCAAGCAAAGGAAGAGGTGCACCGTAAAAAATCCTCATACTGCTGGCTTGTCCATACCAGAGGGGATTTTTTTTTTTTAGTGTTATTTCCACTTATCTTGGGTGTTCCCCTTTTTATACATTTTCTCAGTCAGATGACCTCTGAGATGGTCCAAAGACACTGATTAATACTCCAGAGTTAACAGACAAAGAGGAAACGCCTTCTTTTTGGACGTTGCTTAACTCAAAGTCTTGAAGCATCCCCTGATGCCATCCCTTTCCTGTGTGTCCTCTCTACTTACACAATTACCTTTTCTTCTTATCTGCTAGAACTCAAATGTAGGGGATGCATAAAGACAGCAACACACAAAACCAGTTCTGCTAGTGAATATGCTTAGCTTAGGCATTTGACTGGAACCTTAGCCTCCAGAAAGTGTTTTTGCTGTTAAAGCAATTTATTTTATGACTGTTTGCACAACGCGTGGATCTCGAACAGGGAGCATTTTTCTAAAGACAAAGGACAGGGTCTGAAATAGATATAGTCTAGGGTGAGAAGGCATGATGAACAATAGGGGTCCTTGCTAAAAGGAGCCCAAAGATGGGCAGGAGCAAATCTAATCTACTGCACAAACTGATAGGGAGTTCATCCCTCCACTGTAAAACTCAAGTAAGTTTCTCCAGCTAAACAGTGGCTCATTTACATATGAGGCATAGTACACAGTCATTCATACAGTCTGTGTGAGGGGTGTCTGTATTGTATCTTTATTTTGCAGAAGGGAAATCAAAGACAGGAGTTCTTTAGATGTCTTATCCATAACGAAATTGAAAGGTTTGTTACCCCAATGCACTAAATTAAAATTCTTCCCTATGAAGCTTCATATCCACCACAAAGCATTTCTCTGTGGACCTTCCTGATCTGTTGTATTTTTTGCCTCTGCAGGAGTGAAAGGCAACGTGCAAGGCAACCTCTTCAAAATCATCACCAAAAATGACATTCATTATTACATCCAGGCCAGCTCCAAGGCAGAGCGAACACAGTGGATTGAGGCAATCAAACCACTGACATGAGTAAGGTGGACTCCATGCCAAATGACAGGTCACATTTTTGGCCAAGTTTCCTGCTCTCATTTTCTGGGAGTGTTGTTTTTTTTATCTTAGATTGTATATTTTTGTTATTTGTGTCACAACAGCACCTAGCAAGTCGCAGCAAACCAGCATCTTAGGTGCCTAGGAATCGAGTAGATTCAGAATGATTCCCCACCAAGAACCTACCATCTAACCAAAAGAAATAATCAAGCAGGTAGATGCAAACAGAACTTTACAAGGAAACGATGAAATATAATTTTCCAAGACGGAATAAAATAATTTTTTTCTGTACTAGTATTCAGTCTATATACAGATCCAGGTTGTGCTTTATCCTAAAGCAGAAATGTCTTGCTTCTTTCCCCTTTGCAAAGGGGCTCATAAATTTAATTAGTTAAGACTGTCTGAATCAAAGTCATGAAAGGTTCTGGTGTCAGAGGCTACCTTCCTTGGTATAGCACAAGAGTCTTGTGCTAAGCCACTATCCAGCTGCCAGGATAATCACTATCGTGAAACAAACCAGGTTCTGTCTGTCCATCTGTTTGCTCTACCATTTGCGTCTCTGTTAGGCTGTAAAAGACAAAAGGATCCTCTTCTCCAGTATATAGATTATTCTTGTGCTGGTAATGGCCCATAGCAGCACAGGATGCAGTGCATCAAATCACACCAGTGGCAGTTATTCCAGGCAACCGCTGGTGCTGAATATATCAGAAGAAATCACTCAGCCATAAAAGCAAGGCTTTTCCTCCCAAGTATCACCGTAAGTCCATTTATGTGGAGCATCACTGGGACTGAGCATTCTAATAGCAGTTCTGACTATTGCTTTTTCTATTTTAAGCCATTAAATTTTGGATTATTTGTCTAGTAAACTTGACTTTGATATCATTATATATAAAAAAGTTCAATGCATTTTAATTTCCTGTGCTCTTTAGACATAATTTTCTCAGAGGACAGTTTAAGTACACCAAAGCAATGGTATCATACATTGTAAATTTAGATTTATATAGAAACTAAGACATTCTTCACAACACAGCAGAGTAGAATGGAATGTATGAGCTGACTAAAACACCCACTCAGCCTGCTGATATACTGTTTTCATAAAATTCCTTGTGGTATCTGAGTACCTGTATCCGACAGCCAGATCCTACAGAGCCTCCAAAAGTCCTGTGAACACAGCCTGCTATATATCTTCCCTGATGTCACAGAGGAATTTGACAGCCCTCTATCCACGGAACCACCTCTTTACAGATTTTTGTTGTTGTTGTTCTCCAAGTTATGGAGCGGAAAAAAAAAAGTGTCTTCATCTAGAGAGTTTACCTTTACCCTGTGTTATAACCAACACAGCCAAAGGCAGGAGCTATGATATATGCTTATACGTGTTTTAGAATAGCCATGTATTTAGGACTTTTTTTCTAAATCTACAGCAATGAAATAACAGCATAACGCTTACACTCAAATATTCAACAGAGCTGGTAAAGGAGTTTGCCAGAAAATATGCATTTTTAATTAGATACAAAATTCAGCAATGCACTTTCAGCTACAGATACCATTTCCTAGGGCTGGTCCAGAGAAGACTGTGGAATCCACAGCTGTTGAAACCTTTGAATGCACGAGAACACTACCTGCAAGAGACAGGAATGCTGGTAAGGCATTTATTGCCCTGTACTGGGGAGCACAAATAGCTTTGTGCTGACTAAGCAGAGCTTCCAGGAAAAGCAATTCCCTCCTGATAAGGTGAGCCTTGCTGGGGCCCACCAGCCTCCCTTATTCACTCGTAAGGACATCTTCTGCTTCTCTTTTCTCAGTCCCACCACCTGCACACTGCCCAGTTCTTGTCACAAAGGTAACAGCCACCCCACCGCAGAAGACTGAGCTCCACCAGATGGCATGCCTGCATTTAAGGAACCCTGAGGGTGTGAGATACTGCATAGCATCATAAATTTTGCAATTTGGGAGGCCAAGAGAGTATCTCAGCCAAGGGTCTCTGATTTCCTGGACCAGACATAGCTCTGCAACTGCTGAGTGTGTAGGACTGAAAATGTGTATGTTTAAAACACATCAGAAAATGAGAAAGGTACAGTTCCCACTCTCCAGAATCAGGCAGGGGAAAAAGACAAAACATTTCTTAGACAGGAGAAAGTACATTTGCCTCTGTTCTCTGGTGATACGGTGAGCTCCTTTATTTCAAGCCACTTTGGTAAGCTTGATGTCCCCTGTGATCTGCAAAGCTTTAACTAAGTTCAAGGGCTGAATGCGGTGAGTGAAGTCACAGAGCTGCCGTCCATCAAGCAAAACTCTTATTTGCTGGTGTTCGCATAAGAGCTCCATCTAAAATGGAAAAGGACAGGGAAGGGTGTTAGAGATCAGCAGCACAGTTCGTTTTCCCAGCATGGACTTAGAACCCTATGTGATGGGGATAGTGCAGCGCAAAGTCTACTGGTTCTTCTGAAACGCCACTAATCACCTACCCTCTGCTGAGATGATACTGTAAAGCTCCTTACAGTGAGTTCTCTCACTAAGACTAGAGAAAGGAATAGTTCTCTTCCATCAGGGCTTGAACTGTTGCTCTCTGTGCCATACTAGACTAGTTAACCTGGCAATGTCAGTAGTTAGCTATTTGTGGTCATATACGCAGCCTTCAGCCTTTCTCCCCTCCTTTCCTCCACCCTATTCATAGCACCCCAAAAATTACCTTAAATGTGTCGCCCGCTGTAAATGGGAAGTAGGGAATAGTCTTCTCTTCTCTTCCCCATTTCCCAGCAATTCGTGCATTTCGGGTAATGGATTTGTCACTAAAGTTAACTGTAAATAACAGCCCAACATCTTTGTTTCCATCCACTGGATCACAGAGCAGAGTCACTGAAAAGCTGAAAAAAAACAATTAAATGACTGGGACTTTCAGAAATTTGAAAGGATATGGTGAACACAGCAGATGCCTATAAAGACTAGAGACAGATGTTGATTTCTTGTCCGGCTGAAACATGGGACATCTACAAGCTTACAAGCTGTAGAAAGGGATGCGAACAGGTTGGTCTTTGTTTCTTCTTCAGTTTCCAGTAGGATGCTAGTGACTTCTGATGTTGCTTTCCTTCTCCTGCTCCTAAATCCAAACCATGGACAAGCCATGGTTTGGATTGCCACGTGCATGAGCCACTTCTAATCTGTGTCCTAAAAGAGGTTATGGCAAACTCTTCAGTGGAAGCACTGGAGTTGGTTGCTGTAGGTGCAAAAAAAGTGTCACGGTAAGCATAGTTGCTGTCATTAAACACAGCAATGAACCTGCACCTCCTGTGCCAAGACCACTGGTTTTTGAATGGTGTTGATTCCAGCTCCCAGCAGACAACCAAGATGCAGGTTCAGATTTGCACCTTTTCCTGGAGAAGTGCCACTTGTATGTCACCTCCAATTCACATTGAGAAGGGCAAGGAGTAGAAAATCCTGACAGAGCAGTCAGAAAAGCTGAACAGTGAATTCCTTCTTGCCCTTTTCATCTTAGTCTAAGAGCAGGAAAATTAAATAAAGCCATAAGTTATGAACCTGTTTTAATTTCTTCCTCCAAAGAGCACAGGCCCTCAAGGAATCTTTTGAAATTAGAAGACAGGAAGGAGAGTGTAGGATGGGATGAAGCCCCCACCAGCATCTTCACCTACCTCTTGGGCTTGGAGTGTATCATTCCTATGACTGTGAGTTTCATGGCTGGTCTCAGGCCACCTTTAATTTCACCAACATACTGCTCCACCTGCAGGGAACAGTGAAAATGTGCTGCGGGTAGGTCATGCCGTGGCCAAACCCAGCTTTAACAGCTTTGGTCACATCACATAACTTAATTTTATTTTTGCATGTAGAAAATAACTTTAAAATATTTCTGTCCTAAAGTCGTTCTTGCACTTTTGGTATAAATTCTGCTAGTGCTGGTATCCAAGGTGAGCAAGAGGGCCGCTGTAACCAAACAACTGGTAACGAAGCATTGGCCGCTTGATGGGACTGCTGGCTCCAGTGGGCGGTTTCTGACTAGAACCACTGTCAGTAAGATGAGTGGCCACCCTATCAGTCGGTGCTCCACCTGCCTGATCTGTGTGCCTGACAACCCTGCTGGCATGCCTCAGGTGGCTCTGGAACAGCCACCACACACGTTAGGTGACTGATGCCACTCCCCAAGACCAGAGCAGATGCTGCAAGTGCTCTGGCGACCCTCATATCTCAGGAGTGGTCTATGGTCTAACGACACAGTAAATCTGGTTGCAGCAGGCAAAAAACTTTGTGGCAGCATGACACAAGACTCTGTGTCAACTTACTCTGCCAGCTCAAATTCATTAGCAGATTTCAGCAGGCTAACTTGATGCCAGCAGGATTTACGCTAGCCCAGGCAGCCTCTGTCCTCTGCCATAAGAGCACAGAGCCAGCATAGATGCTGCCCTGTGGTGCATGTTAAGAGAAACACAACTGTGTCCTCATAGCTGATCCCATTCACATCTGTTTCCATCACTTTTTCAAAGCCAAAAAATGGCTTCTCCATAGATCTACTTTGTCCCATCAACAGAGACCTGTAGTTACAAACTCTGCCCAAACATCAGAGCAACGTTTACTTCCTCCAAGTAATTCTCCAGCAGCTTTGACAATCTGTGGAGAAACTAATACAGGCAATGGTTGACACAGAAAAATAACGGAGAGAGCTTGGAAACAAGTGATGAGGACGTTCTGAGACCAGTTTCAGAAATGGCTCTAAAATGCACAAGCCAGAGTCCTATGCTGTAGCACGTAATCACTCCCTATGCAGATTCACCTAGAAAGAAGCTGCTATAAAACACTAAGCGTTATTAGCAATTTGCGTAACACTGATAATATTCCAAGGCATTGCACAGCAGACCCTATTTTAGATAAGTGCCTTATCGTTACAGTGTTCCAATGCAACTATTTCAGATGTTTTTTGCTAGAAAACCTGCACAATACATGCATGGTTTACTATTTTGACTATGAGAAGCACTACATCAGCATATAAAACCTCACACTTCTGCCCATAGCTTGCTTAATGGAAACACAAATACAAGATGAACAGTGTTTTTTCCTATATTCCATTTCCTAATTTCAATATGCTAAATATATCTTCTGCTAAGATGACCTGAAATGATTTATTTTCCCACCTTGCTATTTGCACCCAGTCATCTTTACAGCTTCACAGATATATTAATAAACCTCTAATTTCCAACAAGGCCACTATTGGAAGAAACTAATTTAAAAGTATTGTAAAAAATAACAGCACTATTAATGACTGTTAATAACTTACATTTACCCTTGCAAAAATGGGCAGGTGACTCCAGCAGGCACGTTTTGGACTTTGTAACAAAAGAAAAGAGTCAGACACCTGAGATGCTTTACGTGAGGAAGCACGCACGGAAGTCTCTGAGCAACCTGACCTAGGTAGATGTCCCTACTGTGTAAGGAGGTTGGAACTCTAGAGGTCCCTTCCAGCCTAAGACATTCTATGATTCTAAGCAGACCTTCAAGTAAGGAGTCTGATGCTAAGGAGATACTTTAAACTGGATAAAGCAATTAGAGAGTCGGTAATAAGCCTAAACGATCCCAGGCTAAATGAACTTCATCCTCACACAGGTCCTGTATCCCACTAAGGCTTGTTCCTTGCCTGCACAAGGGACAAGATAGAAAATAATAACCCAAACTGAAAGTGCCTATTCAGAAATTGTTTGTGCAGAGCTGTACCATGGTAAGAACCTCGTTAAAGGCTAAATCAGAACTGAGCAGGTCAAACAATGACCACACGGTTTCAACACTTACAGCTTGTCCACCATGGTTAAAGTTAAGTTCAGAGGTATGCCTACCCACATACCAGTTATCTGCCAACATTGAGCTGACAGTACAGGTGAAAACCGCTCAGGATGCCATAGAAGGTAATGGTACAAACTCCTGCAGCATCTTACACCATTTATTGGTGGGTCCCAGCACATGCACATGGACATAGCCCCCTTCCCCTATTTTCCATTCAGGAGCCCTGGGGGCTCATTTGGTCACTTACTTTGGGACACCTCTCCTCTGTCATCACCGCTCTGCCTCTTGCGCTTCCCTCCACCGCAGCAGTCCCTGGAGGAGTTTTTGTTTTGCGTGTGTCAGGACAAAAAACAAACAAAAAGCCCAGAATAAAGGGAGGATGTTGGCGGCTGGGGGCTGTGTGGGGCTGCTTATCTCTGCCAAACACAGGCCGGACACCACCCAGCCGAGCAGCTGAGTCACGGCCCATGGCTCTCTGCGCCTGGTCCTGCCATGTACCACACATGAGGCGGGTGGGAGGGCGAGGGGGCTGCCAGGGTGGGCAGTTGGGCACAGCGGTGCCTGGAGCTACACCTGGCTCCATACCTACACTATGGAGGCTCCATACCTACACGTATTTTAAAGGCTTAAGCCTTTAAAATTATATGTATGTGTGTGCGCATAGCATATTGTATTTATATTTTTTAATCATTTATTTATTTATTTGTCCTTTATTTGTCTTTGTCTTTTTTTTTTTATCATTTATTTATCTTTACACTATCTCTGTCCTCTCTCAAGGGGGTAAATATATATATATATAACTTGTATCCCTATATAGACCTGGAGAGAGAGAGAGAGGGGTATACGTATAGGTTTATACACGTGTACAAGGGGTATATATATGTATCTATACACACAGGCGGGTCTATACCCCTAGAGGCAGGCCGCTCTCTCGGTGTCTGTGGGTGTCGGTACGAGCGGTACCGGCTGCGGCACCCGCGGCCTCCTCCCCGGCCCCACGCCCCTCACAGCCCGCGCCACGCCCACCGCGCGTCAGGGGGCGGAGCCTCGGGCCAAAGCCAATCAGAACCTGGAGGCCGGGGGGCGTGGCTAGCCGGGAGGGCGGGGCTTGCACCGCGCGGGCTCCCGAGGCGGTGTCAGGCGCCCCAAGGAAAGATGGCGGTTTATTTACATTGTGTCCCGGCTCGGCCAATGGGCGGGCGGCGGCGCGGTCAGCTGACCCGGCGCCCAAGATGGCGGCGGCGCCGGGTGGTGTAGCCGGGGCGGTGCCGTAGAGCCTGGCGCCGTCGGGGTGGTCGTTTCCCGCCCCGCCAGGTAACGCAGGCCGCGTCAGGACGGGCTCCGGGGGCCGCCGAGCAGGGCCGGGCCTTACGGTGGAGGGCCGTGCGGTCGCCGCCGCCCCCAGAGAGGGGAGACGGGAGGCCCGGGGGCTCCTGCGGAGGGAGCGTTCCTCCGCCCCCCGGGACGGTGCCGCCGCGACGGCAGTCCGCGATACTGCCTGGCCCCCTCTGCTTCTCTGGGAAGAAGCCCCCTGAAGCCCGGCCTCGGCTCCCGCTCGGCCCTGCCCTGAGCGCGCTGTCGGGGCGAAGAAGGAATCAGGGGGAGTGCCCCAGCTTCTGCCCTCGCGTGTGTCGCCCTGCCCCAGGTCCCCTGCGCGTCCTGGGAAGATGCACGCGTTTGGAAATGAAGAAGCGGTCTCTCTGGAGCAGCTCTTCGGGTTTTTCTGCGAGTGCGTACGGCATGGAGACTGGGAGCTTGCGCAGGCCTGTGTGCCCCAGCTGAGCCGGTGGCACGGGGATGGCCGTGAGAAGGTGGAAGCAATTCTTCACGCTCTGGTAGCTTGTCCCGTGGGGGTAAGGTAAGTAAGGTGTGGTTTTGGTTCAGTAGGCTTGAGTGTGGAATGAGGAGGAGCCATTAGTTTAGTGGTGACTGTGGGACAAAGGTAGAATCTGGGAAATAGCACTTGCTTCAGTGTTGAGGTGCCACGGATGTGTCTAGATGGGCTGTTATCTAATGCTGACATCTTATCGCTGACCAGCCCACTGGGATAACGAGCTGTGTTCATTTATGCAGTTGATGTGGTGATTGATACGAGCTTAAAACTATTTGGAAGCATTTCAGAACTGACTTTGTTAGGTCTTACTGAAGGATAAGAAGGAACGCCTTCTGAAATTGCATTCCTTTGACACTGAGCCTTGCTTAATTCACAAACTGAACCACCAAGATCAGCACTGTACTTATTATAAATGTTCTCTTGTTTGCAGCTCTTAAAAGACCTTCCAGTTTGTAAAAATTAAAACATGTCAAATTATTGTATTGATTTCTTTTCTCACACTGGATTTTGAAATGGCACTGGTTTTACTCAATCCTAGTTAATTTTCACCTCTGCTTTTCAGGCAGGTGCATATGAAGGATAACTTTCTAGCAGTTCAGGGACATTGGTGTTCCCCCTCCCCAAGCAGATGATAATACTTCTTCACATTAAAATTTGTGTAACATTTTGGGAACGGTTCTAAGAAACAGGTTACACTGACAGCAGTTAAAGGAGTCTGGAGAAAGGTGTGCACATGGTTAGATGAATATTGCTAATGGTCACGTGAGACAAAAATTTTTGATCTTTTTATCTTTGATAGTTGGGCTATCACATCTAAAGGCGTTAGTTAGCAGTGCTGAGATTTTTAAAGGCCAATCAACTATCTTGTGCTTTTTCTTTTTCCTCATCCCTTTGACAAGTACTGAATGTATTCCCTAACTGTAGGTTTTGGAGTGCCTGTAAAAGTACTGGAGCACGTAAGAAGCTGATGGAAATCAGAAGTATTCTTTTGTTTAATTAGTGCGTTACTTCACTTTAGTTTGGACATAAAGCTGCACTTGTGCTGCTGTGACCTAAAGCTTAGTTTCATTTTTTGGGGGTAGAACTAGGCAGAACAGGAAATGGCAGGGTTTGGCAAGCGGTCAGATTTCAAAGAAATCTGCTGAAGTGCTCAAAGAGGGCTATACAGACTGACCTTTAGACCAGAAAAAAAAAATCGTTGTTTTGAAGTAAAGAACTATGGCAGTAGTGTTGGTATTTGGCAGATCTAAAAGCAATTAGTTGCACAGCAGAAATCATTGAGTTAATGTGTAAGTAGTACCAATATTCTGATTTCTCTGCATTTGCTTTCTGTCTGACTTATCTTCAGCTATTTAGTCATCGTTGGTTTTATCTTACACACAAAAACAAAACAAAAATTACCTCTGACTGTAATGATCCTGGATCTTGGAAATGGGAACAACTCCGTATAATCCCGTGTATGTGTTTATTGCCGTTGCAGATGTGGACTGAATTCTAGCCCATGGAGAACTGCATGGGTTTGGCTTCTTGTGCTGGAAAAATGGCTTGCCAGGAATCAGGTACAGAAACATCTAGCAGACTTCCAAGTGCAAGATTCAGCTCTGACATCTAGCTGACTTCCAAGTGCAAAATATCTGCCTAGTTGCTTATTCTAGGCTTTCCCATGTTTCGTGGAATTAAGTTCTCAAGGTAGCTGGAGGGGTGCATTGCTTTTGCTTTTAACAAACTTGTCAAGAGACAACTGTTGATCTTCTCCGTGCTGGAGAGAGAAATTGAGATATTTTTGTTGTTTTTTTGTTTGTTTAGGTAAGAGAAGTTGGCTTTTTAGCATTGAGCATTTCTGTAAGCGGAAAGCATGACTGTGTTGATTTCTGCGTTTGTGTAGCACCATTTTTGTATTAAAAATGAAACAGCTCAGGCATCAGACAATTCTTTAAAAGCTTTAGATGGTGAGGGATGTGCTTGCTGTGTTGTTTTCAGGCAGACAGATGTGGTATGTTTCATGAGTAAAGGAGAAACTAGTCTTCCCTCCCACCTCTTTTTTTAATTGGTACATTGGGATGTCTGATTATAATTTTTTTTTTTTTAATTAAATTGTCCTTGTCACTACTTAGACTTGCATTTTTTTGTTTACCTTCAGAGGAAAGATGTCTCCTTGATGGGGTGGTAATCCCTGATAAAGTGACTCTTGTCTCTATTTACAAATGTATGGATAAATGGAAGCCACTGGTGCAGGAGCAGAACCTAACTGTGGAATAGCCTTTAGCTGAGAATTAGGCATCTTCAGAGAGATGTTTTAGTCTGTTTAAAATGTAAATGATTAGATTTATATGGTAATGGTAATTTTAAAAGTTTTTTTGGCTAACATCTTTCCCATTCTCTTACATTGTTTCAGAAAACTGTTCCAGTTTTTCTTCAGAGCACAACTGAATTTTTATTGTTCTTGGAGGAGCTACAGAAAGATGTCTCTGAGGAAGTTCTTAAGGTGAGCTACTTAGTATGCCCCGTTTCTGTTACTTATGCAGAATGTCGAACTTTATCAGGTTTTGGGATTGGAGTTAGTGCTTCTGCTAACCTGGTGGCCTGAGATGTGTTATTAATCTTCCAGGCAACAGAAAGAGGCTGTAATTCAGATCCCTTTCTGAAGTTAATCCAACGTGCCTGCAAATGATTTCTCCTGGCAGGCAAGGAACAAGCTTTTCTCACAGACTTCAGTTGACTGCAGCTACTTGCCACAGTCTTATACCTATAGACACCTTTAGTAATCATAAAGCTAGAACCTGCTGTGAGCTAAAATAAACCATATGCCCCCTTCCTGGAAGTTTTTGGGTAGAATACAGTCATGATTCTGTCATCCCATAGGAGCTGCCTGTGAGCTAAGGTAACTTATGAGCACATGGCCTCTATGATAGTTACATGTTATAGGATTCTTTAAATTTTGTTACATATTCAGGCATATCCACTCTTCTAGGAAGGATATTAGACAAGGTGGATCGTTATTAATGGATTCCCTAGATAGTATCATGTTTATAAGTTGATTTGTCTTCTTGTTTTCAGGTTTCTCCTGGGTTTTTTTAATAATTTATTTCATAGTTTTAATGGAGTCTGAAAGGCTTACTCTTTTATTATTTCCTTGCTAGGAACTGTTTGAAGCATTTGCGTGCACCCAGAATAAGCACATCCCAGATGGGAAAAGAAGAGATGGCTGTTCTCACAGATTCAGTTTGGACGTTGTTTCAGCTCTACGGAAGCTTTTGCTGCGGGCTCCCCAGAGGGCAAAAGCCTTGCTGGAGTTCTTCCAGGAGGAACAAGGCACACACAGCTCCTCGCTCCAGCAATATTGTTCTCTACAAAACATCTTTGTTGAATTTCTTCGTGACTCCTTGAAATCTCTACAGGGGCTTCAGTGCAGTTCTGAGATTTCAAAAGAAGTAGATCAAAGAGAACTAGTAGATACAATTTATGCTGCTCTTAGTATAGTGACTTTTGAGGTGGAACATCAGGCAGATGAAGTGCGGGACCTATTCAGGGAGCTCTTGGATGTATGCTGGGCTGAGGGAAGCCCACTGAGGGAGGAGAAGTTATTAAACTGTATGCTGAGGAAGCAGAGCCATGGCCTGTTACACCTGTACAGCAGTGTTCTCGTAGAAAGAACAAGAGAAAGATTTCTGGTGTCAAAATCAATACAAAGAGGTTTGTTTCATTTTTTACTTTTTTTTCATTTCTTGTTTAACAAGCCATTGAGGAATTAAACACACAAGTTGTCAAGAAGTTGGGTGATGTTCTTGCTAAGGTGCTTTAACAGGCATGGAGTCTTGTAAAAGATGCTAAAATGACTAAAAGCAAGGAATTATCATAGGAACCCCAGGGCTCTCCCTGCATTTCTGCAATCTGTGAGCACTTTCTTTACCACCCCTTGTTGTGCTCTGTTTTAATCTCCTTAGCATTTCCCTTGCTGAAGGTCTTGCTTGTAACTAGAAAATTGACTCTCTGTATGTACGTAAAGTTTTTATTGGTTCAGCACCAGCTCATCTGTGTTGGAGGATTTTCTATTTCAGGACATCTACCTCCATAATCCCAAAACGTTCAAACCCCTTAGTATTGGAAAAGAAAGCTTTGAGAAGTGGAAGGGGATGTGGAGTGGGCCAATATCCCAGCTGGGAGGAAGATGCAGTTTGACTACCTGCTCGCTTGCCAGAGCCCAACTGCTGGTTTTGTACTGGCTACAACTTCACAGCTTCTGTCTAGCTCCCGATGACTGGTACAGTTCTTTGAGGGTCTTGTTGAAGCTGGATGGCAAGTGATGGCCATGGTCCTGTCAGGAAGGTGACAGATGAGTGTGCAAGGAGGGAAGAGCTGGAATGCCTACTCTTTTTTGCTCGCCTCTACACTGAGGTGTAAGTCGGTGGGGTTCGTATCCTCTCTCTTCCTCCCTTTATTCATAGGGATTGGTGAAGGGAAGTTCAGACTGGTGTGGCGGACTGGCATTTCTGGTAGTAACTACAGTTACTCCAGTGCTTCCTCGTGGGGGAGGAGAAATGGAGATACAGATACCTTTGCTCTCACTGGGAGTAGTTCAGTTTTCGCTTTGCACAGATCCAAGCAGTTCCTGTGCTGGACAGGCCTTTGCTAAGGCCCTGCAAAGCTGCACAGCATCTCAGCACAAGTGAGAATTCATGCAACATACGGATAAGATGCACATGACTAGAGAGAGACAGGCTGTGTGACCTGAGCTAATGCAAACAGTGTGCTGAACTTGCTCTGTTAACAACTGCCCAGACACTTTCTCAGCTTCCTATCCAACCTGCTTATTTTCTATCAAATTTCTCTGCTTGGCTTTCTTGTTGTCCAGTAACAGTATCTGAGAGTCTTGAGTCTTAGCAGGTAACAGCTGGTTAGTATTTGAGGAAACGTTTCCCAGTTTAAATTAACAGCAATTATGTTTCTTCCAAACATACCCCTCTGTGCTGGGAAGTAATCTTGTGTGATTTTTTTTAGGTTCATCTGAGCAGCTGAACGCAGAGCGAACAGTGATGAGTTTGTTCTCAGATCCCAAAGAGGCTCCTTCTTGGAAGACAGCCTATTTCTACTGCTTGAGCAGCAACAAGCACTTTCTGGAACAGATTCTGGTACGGCCATGAAATCATTAAGAAGGAAACCCAATGGTGGCTAAAG
>JAVSBS010000821.1:0-13853 GCA_033124195.1 Coracias cyanogaster | reverse complement strand
TGTTTGAAGGGGCGTGTCTGCTGTGAGACTCCGAGTAAACGACAACTGTTGTGATTGGCTGACATCTTTGCAATCGAAATGCGTATTACATGTGAAACCCCTCTCTAATAATAATAATAATAATATATATATATTTTTTTTTTTTTTTTTGAGAAAAGACCTAGGAAAAAGTATATTTGGCAAAGGCGCATGCATATATCTTAAGACACATAGAGAACTATATTAATGCTAGTGGCTGGGTTAATCCATTCTTATGGGGGCTGAGAAAGGGTCCCCACACCCCAGTCTGTTTCCTAGAGTTTGTTGGTCTTCACTGCAATCTACTCAAAATTGCAGGCCGTTTGAACCCTGGGCCAATTCACAATACACCACAAAATGTAATGATATATCCCGTTGCATGAATACAATAGTGGCACTGTTTAATAGCTTGCCATGCTTTCAGGCTTTAAAAAATGTTGGCCAGAGAGGTGAAAGAGAGGATTCCTTTTCATGCATTAGCTAGGAATGTGAGGTGAAGTGCCCATTTCTCAGGACTAGCCTCGGTTAATCGGTTCTGTCGGCTTTGATTCTCGGCCTGGTTTTATACCAAGAAGTGTTTAAAGCCAGTCAAATACCCAAACAGATTGCAAATGAGCCTAGGTTTAAACAACACATATGTGTCTGCGGTATTTATTTGTGCCCCAGAAGCTTCCCACATTAAAAAAAATAAATAAAATAAAAAGCCCAAAGACTGTCTTTCCCAGTCAGATCCTTGGTGGCTGATTTATCACCTTTCCTGTTTTCCTCAACATGTTCAAGTCGCTCAAACTCACCTTGTTAAGCCTAATGTGTCTGACATTCATCTCCACCTCTGTACCATCTGCAATAACAAGCAACAGATCCCTCATCAACGACTGTAATGCTTCCCCACGAGCATCCTCCAGAAAGAAAAAAAAAAAGAATGGAGAAAAGGATGAGCTGGATGAGCCTGCCACCAGCTCGAGTCAATCCTTCATCCCATTCTCCTTGACAATCATAGTAAGTGCTTGCGTCACCTGCACTTTCATTTTCTACTGGAGAGGGTGAAGAAGTTTCAAGAATCTTCTATTTAATGGTCTCACAATGTAGTAAGTAAGAGAGGCTTTTCATGTTCCTGTGGGAAGTATCTGTTCTCCTTAGTTCTGCAAGAGTGAAATTAGGCTGTGACGCTTAGAAAAGTGTCCAGCAGACATTTTCCCCAGTGACGTTCTATATGTTCAATGACAGTTGCTTTCTACAGCTTCTTCTCCATTCACTTCTTCACCCTTCTCAGTGTAAGTAGCACTTTGCTGACAATAACACGAGTGAAAGGAGCAGTTTTTATTAGTATGCTCTCAAATGGGCATTTGAAATAAAATTCACCCCATAACATTCACACTGAAAAACTTTCTCAGAGTTTTCTTAAGAGGACCAAAACCCTACCCTGGGAGTCCTGTCTTCAAGGACTGCTGGAGGCAGCCTGGGTTTAAGCATAACACCAGGGTAAGCGTATTCAAAGCTTCCTCCCTAAGGCTCTCCTGACTTTACCCTCTCCTAAGTCTTCCCATGCCTGATGTATTCACATACTTGGTGACCCTGCATGGATTTCTGATACAAATTAGTGGTCCCCTCTTGAGTTTTTTTATCTTCCAGCATCCAACACACCCTTAGAAAGACATTGTCCTGCTCATCTTCCCCTTTCATTGGCTTTGATCTTGACTCTCATTAGTGTTGTTTGATGGCCCTTTGGTTGTGCACAGAAATATGTGTCTCTGTCAGTCCTTTCACATTTCTGTATTGAGGTGGGAGCACTAAAGTGTCATTCAAGTTAGACCCAGACGATCTTAAGGCCTGCTAAGAGGTATTAATGACACACTGTGTGAGACAAGTAAGCACCTACACACACACCATACACTGTGTGTATGCCCCACAAACAATGACTCCAACATCTAGCTGAAAAATCACGTTTAAATTAGAAAATTGCAGATCTTCAGCCCCGTACACAGATATCCTGCAAAAAGAAAAGGGAACTCTAATCTCTGAAAGTATTATGTTATAAGTAGTTCTGTATGTAGGTCCATTAGCAACAAACATGTTGAAGGAAGTAATTATTGTGGTAAATTTATTGACAGAGACGGAAAATCCCTTTGTATCACTTCTCTCATTCTCTTCACTTTTTGCTTTGTTCTGCATACACACAGTATTACCTCTGCTAATTTGGGCTCTCCAGGCTAAGGCAAGATACACAACTGCAGTGACAATCCTAAAATGAGGTAGAAGAGCTGGCAATCAAAACCACTCCAGAGAAGATGTTTTAATATCTTTACTTTAAAAAAAAAAAAATAGAGAAGCATTCTGAGAAGGAAAAGTGTGAAAAATATTTAATAGATTACTGAAGAATACATTACTGAATAGATTACTGAAGACAAAGGCTTCAATTGTGAGATCAAGAGCTTATTTCAGTGGAGCTCGACACTTGCTGAAATTTTAAAAGACATTATTGCACAGGAAAAAAGAGTGAGAATTTGGCTTAGCCAAATTTGAAAAGAAGTGTCTAAAAGCCGATATTTTTTACATCCATTTCTGACTTTGTCAGCATGAAAGCTACCTGCTAAGAGGTAGTTATATTCCCTTAGAGTCACTTGTAGTAAATATGAGCCTAAACACATATAAGTGATTGGGATATTCTGTAATTAAGTGTCCTGGCATATAGATGGGAGCATGCATTACAGCAGGGGGGTTTGGCCATACAGAAAAACTGACAAAATGCAGCACAGGAGTTATGAATGAGGTGGAACGTTACTGAGCATTAACAGTATAGGGGTAGACTGGAACTAGATGGGTAGAAAACCACTTTACAAAATCAAAATGTAACTGGTACACAGCCTGAAACTGGATAGCTGAGCGTGGACTGCAGCGTTTGTGGATAAAGTTGGCGACAATGAATTTTGTAACAGGATTCAGAGAAACGCGGATTTTTGAGCACTTTGAAATCTGATTAAAAGCATGAGAAGAGAGCCAAGCATATTATTGCTATTATTATATTAGCAATATTACAACACCGATATTGTTGTGAGTGAATCAGCAGATGGCAAATGCCTTCCAGTGAAGGCACAGGCAAAATAATGTGTCTGGTAGCAAGGAGTGAAGTTAATGATTATGTGCTAAATGAAACAGCCATTCAGCATGCTGATCAGGAAAAAACATTTGGGAGTCATTGTGGAAAAAACATGGAAACCATTAGCCCGTTTCAGAACAGCAGTAAAGGTAAAAGCAGAAGAGATTGTGTTGCTCCTGCATGATGCTCTAGTGGATGCCATATTTCTGAGTTCTTCCTGTTGTTTTTTTTTTTGTTGTGGCTATGTTCACCTTGACCACCAAAAGTGAGGGTCCTGTTCAGCTAGGCAAGGTGTCCATGAACCCAGAAGGATGCCAGCTACGTAGGGAAGGTAAAACAGCCAAAGCCACTGGCAGGACTGCAGGGAGGTCACAGCCCGGCACCTCCAAGGTCCCTCTTCCTATGGTGTGAAACCATGTCCTCCAGTTCCACACCACTCAATCCAAAATGCTCGAGTGTGTGCAAGGTTGATGTTGGCAGGAACTGACCCCACATCCACCAGGAGCCACGTGGACCCGCTTTGCTGAAGGCAAGGGGATGAGCTGGGCCTGTTGAGAGGGGTGAGTGAAGCTCCTCCATGAGGAGCCCACAGGGGAAAGCACGACACAGGGCTGAGGCCAGGAAGGAAAGTGGCAATGCTGAGGGAATACAAAAGTTGATTTTAACCATGTGACACGGATTAACTACACAGCACAAACCAGGGTTTCACTTATGATAGAATAACATAACTGCACCAGCTTTAGCTGCCCACAGCTTCCCTGAGCTTTTTCTACCAAGCCTTTCTGACTGCCCGGGCTAGACCCAAACCATTAGCGCAGAGGTGGATGGCTTTTGTTTGGTTTTCTCTTGATCCCCCCCTTTTTCTTTTTAAAGTATGCTCTACTGCTAAAGTGTTAGAGTGTTTTGCTCCTCTTAAAACAGAAAGGTCTGAGTCCAGTCATCCTCTAGTCACTCCCTTGCAGTCAGTTAGCCCACAAAAATAAGCAAACTGAAGAAAGGAGTCAGAGCCTAAGCCCTTTATGGGAGATTGATTGTGAAGCCGGTGGTAACATGACAAGCTGATTTGTGGTGGCTCCTCATAGCTTGTTTGAACTGTAAACCTCAGTCACATTTATTTATTGTATCAATACAGATTTGTCACAGCCAGGCTGAACATAAAGGCTGGTATCGCATGCCCTGACCGAGGAATGCCAGGCACGGGAAGAGCACAGGTACGTGTTTGTGCATGGACATGCATGTACGCACGCATGTGAGACAGATCGTGCATCCCTTCGCGAAGCCCTCAGCAAACATCTCCTCTGCCTCAGCATGTGCTGGATCAGAAGCTGGGCTCACTGCCACAGCTGGTGACGCCACGGCTTTCCGTGACGGCACCAGCCTGAAGTTCTGTGGCTCCTTCACAGAGACCTAGACCCCTTTGCAAAGCTTATTTCTCTTCACTGTCATCTTTTCCAGTGATAGTTGGAGCAGCTGTTTCTTCTTCCTGCATAGCGTGTAGGTTGCCAGAAAGCCTGAGGGGCCCACCAGCTAATTTCCATACTTGGATCTAGGTCTGTATCTGCATCATATTTTCTTGAAACAGTAGTTGCGTAGCAGGTCTCTCTACCTTCTACACAAACGTGATTTAATGTCTTCCTCAGGAGCAGTGAGATCATCCGCTATAACATGAAACTGTAAGAAGGATTGGCTCTTCTCTTATTAATGTAATCACTTTAGACTGGTTGATATGTCCTGTATACAGCTTATGGTGTAGAGTTTTATAGCATATTACTGCACCTCCATATAAGTCTAAACTGGTCATAAAACATAACCGCTTACTGAAGAAAAATATATTAATGCTGCTGAAACCAGGACACAAAGTGATTTTCATAGCAACGGATAAATAAAGGCCTTGGCAGAAGTCCTATTCTTTTGCACAGAAAAATGCAGATAAAAGGGAAAGCGTTATGCTCTTCCTCCATCTCTTTCTCATCTTTTACTCTCTCGCGTTACCTTCAAATTATCCCATCAGCCATGAGCAGAACCATGACATTAATAATGCTAAAAGGGCTGCAAACCTCTCGCTCAGCCCAGCAACCTCTGCTGTTACCAAGGACCCATAGATCCACGACACAAGCATCCTGTGACTCTGGTGGCACTCTCAGAAAGGTTTTTGCTGGTTTTCTTAGAGACGTCAGCCCACTAAGAAAATTAACAACACTGGGAAGCAAGGCTACGCAGTACGTACCAAAACCGTATTCTCTCCAAGCACTGGTAAGCAGCCCTGAGGTAGGGTTTGATGCTGAGTAAAGCCTGTCTAGACAAAAAACTAGATCGGGTTAAAAGGGCTACTGTATTTCTGCTCTCTTCTGTTTATATGGCTCCTATCAACACAGTATTTTAGTACGTGATGTCTATTTATGTATTTAACAGTTGTTAAACAGCTGTGCAAAGCACTGTCTGGATATTTTTAATACAGTTTAAAAGTGAGTCCAAATACAGTTGTATGTATAGTATAATTTAAGAGCAACTTAAATGGCCCAGATTTAAACTGAACTAAGTACATGTCCAAGCCTTTTGGTAAGGTTTTGTTTTATTAGTTTAAAATCACATCTTAATTTAAAACATATCCACATCCCGAATCCAGACTTCACTGGTATTTAAATAGCCCTTTTTCCCGCCACATCTAATGATAGGAAACTGAGGTTCGGAGTTACAGGACAGGGTGTGTGTGGCGGAAAAAAGGTGTGAATGCGAGGTCTTTCTCAAATTCGTCCTGAGTGTCCACCCCTTGCACCAGCCCTCGCATGTGGGGCAGTGGGGACGGCAGCACAGACAGGTGCTGTGCAGTGATGGAGCTGTGGGTGATGTGGGTGATGCACACCACGTTTTTTTTCCAGCAGTGGTAGTGCATCACCTCCCTTCATTTCATCCTGGCTTTATGCTGGTCAGCTTGCAAACTCGTGGCAAACAGGCCTGGGAAATGCCCTGAGTGGGAAAAAAAAGGGGCTTGGAGATGGGAATGACTGTCCCTGGAGAAGGGGGAGGTCACAGGGGCATGGGGTGCTAGAGCATCATGGACTCTGAATGTCCCCTTGGCTAAAGGTGGACCCAAGGTTTTTGAAGGGGTCTTCCAGCTCCCCATGAGGGAATTATGAATGTCATTGTCTGTCTAATGAAAACGACTTGTCTGTCCTCCTCAAGCACCCATATGTGTGCAGACATAATAAACCATTTAGGGAAAGAACAAGTACTCCTTCTCCTCCTTTTTCTGTTGGTTTCCACATCTGGTTTTGTTTGGCATTTTGGTTGGTTATTTGGATTGTTGGGCTTTTTCAGACCGAGGGAGGCTAAGCAAAAAAGCCACTGGTTTATTTCCAGTGTCAATTCTTAATGGAAAGCTCAGTGTGATGCAGATAATCAGAGAGCAGGAGCGGTAAGACAGCTCTGGGTGAGGGATATGGGGGAGTGGGGAAATTACCATCTGATAACACTCCAGTAAAGTGTTTCTTCGTATTTTTTGTACCGTGTTGCCCAAGAGCCTGGAAGACTTTCAGAGAGAGAACACATCATCAGCGACAGTGGAGTTTTGTGGCTGGTGGGTAGTGGGAAGGATAGTTACTGCGTACTTCAGTGAGCAACCAAATGTCAGTCGGACTCAATGCTGGGGAAACCGTTTCCAAGGAAGAAGATAACATCTTGGACCTCTAGCTGTTATCTGCTCCTAGCCAAAGGGATCTAAAGGGTTTTGAAATGCAGAAAGCAGAATCTGGGGACTTCTAGTACAAATCCACATTGTTGGCAGCCATGAGGTGAGCTACCTTACTGGTCCGTACTCAGCTTCAAGGCTACCCAGAGGTCCTACAGAGTGAGTCTCCCCTCTGATACTGCATCTGTATGAGACATTTCACAGAAAGGTATGCTCTGCTCTTGTCCTCCATGCACCAGCCCTCCTATGGATCTGGGTTGGTGTGTCTGTGCCCTTGGAACAGAGGGAAGATAGCCCTTCCTCCAAACATGGGATGCAAGGTGTTTCTGGTCAGTCCAGCCCTATATCTGGAAGAGTCAGTGAGATCAGCAGCTACACAGGTAAGTCCCTGTCAGGAGAAGAAAGTAGGCTGCAGGGGGAAACATTGAGTATGGACTGAGCAGACAAGGTGGGAAGATAAAAGGGTACATCTGTGAACCTGAAGGAAACCTAGACTACCAGGGCTTTCAATTGCAAAAGGCAAAACCCAAAACTACTTGATGAGACATTATGGATGCCCTTCCTCTGGAAGTGTTCAAGGCCAGGCTGGATGAGGCTTTGAGCAACCTGATCTACTGGAAGGTGTCCCTGCCCATGGCAGGGGACTTGAAACTGGACAACCTTTTAGGTCCTTTCCAATCCAAAACATTCTATGATTCTATGATAATTAGACCCATCTTGCTGATAGCCTTGAGGTCCTCCCTTCATCTGAATAATGTGTCCTGCATGGAGTCCTCCACAGTAGGACAGGAACATAAACACTTGCAGGGTAATTTCCAGCAAGGCTACAGTAGAAACAAATTTGCCAGAGCTGGAAAAATGAATCTGTCATCACGAGATCAGTATTTGCAAGTAAAAGTGTTCAAGTTTAGCTTATGAAATTGTTTGCCTTGGCTTCAGGTCTGTCACTTTTAACGGATATTTTGTATTTCAGAGGCAAAGAAATAGAGGAGCGTGTTCTTCCATCAAGATTTCAACAACCCCTGGCTCTGGAAATATGTCAGACAGCTCATCTTTCCATTTTTTCACTGTGCACATGTGAAAAATGGCATAATCTCTACTATTTCAACAGGTGGATTTTCACCGTCGTGTGCTCCTTGTGCTGCACAAGTCTTTGTTGTGGTCTTGCAGTAGGGCACCTCCACGAGCAGCATAAGCTCAGCCCTCACACATTAGCATTGACAGTGCAATCCAAAAGTCAAGATTTTGAAAAAATGTTACCAAGCGCTGGAAACAGAAAAAATAAATACAGCAGCTGACAGCTGGATTAGTTTCACATGCCTGAGTGAGAACAAACTGAATCTGTCCGTCAGCAAAAGGGAGTTACAAGGAATTGTCTCTCAGAAGCGCTGCACTCTGCTGTGGATAGGAATGTTTTATCTTGGTCAAGCATGGGATACCTATGCATTTTCATGTCATGTTCCCAGGTAGGGAGAGAAAATAAAATCAATCGTAAGACTCGTAACAAAAACTAAGCATGTATCACTCCATCATTGCTACCTCTCTCAGCTAACATGGCCTTATTGAGGATCACAAGGATGAGACGATCACCTCAGATGAACCTTCTCTAACATCCTCTCAGGCATTTTGGATTGATCTCACATTTCAAGGGACAAAATAAAAAATTGTTCCCAGAAATACTCATTTGCAGAAGGTTCCTCCTGCCTTTTAGCAAGGCTGTTTTGGAGGGAAACAGTTCAGCTTTCTGCCAGAAGTGGTCTCCAGTTCACCGCTGGCAGCTTTGGGCACCAAACCCCTTTGAACCAGGTCTTGCACGCAACTAGCTAGTACCAAGGCAAAAGCTTTCACTGCACGAGAGATAGGCTTAGGAAAGCCAAAGGTGAAAATAATTCAACATTCCAGTGCAACAGCAGATTAAATAATTGCTCAAGAAAATGCGTGCAAGGCCCACTATTGGTATCACAAGGAATATTTTAGGAAACTGCTTTTAAAAAGAGGCAACTGTGGATGAAAAATACCCACTTAGCATTTCTTTCCTACAGGGAGGAGCCTAGGCTCTCATTTGACTCATTTTTTTCTGATTACTATTCCACACCAGCCTTTTTAAACTATGTTATTCGAGGAATCTTACCTGCTGTGCTTTGTGTAAATTGCCTTTAAAATACTTTATCTTGTCAAAAAAAAAAAAAAATTGATTAAAGAAACACAATCTGTTTTCCCCCACAGGCTTAGTGCTATTGCTTTTCCTCTTTACCCTGTTTCTTCTTCTCCTTCATTCATGGCTACACAGGTAGTAGAACTGGTAAATAATTCAGAACAAAGTCAGGCCTAAATAAGCCTTGCTAATGATGCTTTAGCCCAGTAAAACTTGGGTCCAGCATTGAAAGGTCCCCAGCAGAAAACCCCTAACTTCAGTTGCCACTTTTAACAGGGTGGAACTTTACATGGTTTTCATTGCTGCAGGTTTGCTGGGTTATTGACTTCAGCAGAGTATTATCACAAGGGCAGAGGTCCACACAAGAGCACAGACCCATATGGTGGATTTGCCCAAGGCTTTACAAAAAATGAAGATGTAAGGCAAGGGTGCTCTGTGTTTCTCAGGACAGGTCTTGATGTGCCCAGTTTCAACAATGGGAACTTTGTGAGGTCGGTCGCACTGCTGCCCAATCCAGTTCCCACTCAACCATGTCCTATCGTAAGCCATCACCAGGCCAAGGCTAATATGACAGACTAGGATTTGGAGCCCTATTGAAATTTGGCCCAGGAGGAACAGTGAGGGTTGAGTCTGGAGCAGTCCATGGGGCACTTACTGAAGAAGAGACAGGTAGGGCTCAAGGCTTCAGCAGCACATCTGCTCCTGACATGGAGACCAACCAGCTCACACTTAACCCACCATTCATGGGGATGGATGGCCACCATGATGGGTTAATATCAATGCACTGACAGTTTCTGTGCCACAGAGGATCCTCTGACCTACATCTGCATCAACATCAGCGAGGGGGAACCCTGAAATAGCACCCTGCACATTTTAATCAGAAGAGAGGAGAGAGTCTGATTACCTTCAAGACAAATGACCCTTTCCTATCGAATTCCCAATTTTGCATCAGCAGCCTGATGGTCTCTGGGGTTCAGTGTGATGCCAGAGGGGGTAGAGAGCAAGACACTAAATGGTGCATGGTGACCTAGCACTGCCGCCAGTGGGTGGATGGGCTGGAGAGCTTCTTTCTAACAGCAAGGCTGTGGGCCAGATCTGCGGCTCATCCATGGAAGCGTGGGGTGTTCCAGTGACATGGGCCAGCCTAGGAGCTCATGCATGTCAGAAACACACTAAATAAACAAGCAGACCAGGGATTGGTAACCACTGCTCCTGTAGGAAATCTATGCAATGAAAAAGTCATCAGCCCTGACTTTTTTCATCCATTCCTCTCATTCCTCAGATTGAGTTTCTTTCCATGCCATGATTTCCCACCCCTCAGCCCCCCCTTCAAATGCCTGTTTCCTTCAGAGCTGCAATATTGACCACTAGTGAGGCCGAAAAAGCTGATAAAAGATGATACACAACTCTCATTATTCCATCCTCTTGATGGATTTAGAAAGGTCCCGAATGCAAAGAGGAATTAAATCAGCAGGTAGGAAGAAAGATGCAAAGTGAAATTCAAGATGCTGGAAAGCTGCTTTTCTCCGGAGGTCCTACTCTTCCCTCCATCCGGAAGACAGGAAAGAGCAGACTGTTCATGACAGAGGAGAGAAAACTTCTGGGGGTCTTTAGGGGGAACTCAATCAAAGAAATTATTTTCCCACAGACCAGAGCTGAGCAAACCTTAATGGCTTTCTCCTGATTGAAGAATAAATCAACTCTTAATTTACGACCTGAAGTGTATATAACAACCCTCCAAATGTCTTCCAGTTCCACGAGCAGCGATGCTCGCGTCCGTTCTGTTTGGGCTTGGTGCTTGCAAGCTAGTTCAAGCTAATGGGCGAAATATTCAAATATTCCTCATGAAGCTGCGGCTTCAAAAAAGAAAAAGGTTAATTAAAAAGGCCAGCCATGTGTTTCTAGCATAATATTACATGTGTGTGCATAGAGATCCACATGTATTAGAGATAAAGTTAAGTATAAGCCCATGGTGGGCTGGAAGGGAGGGCGTTTGCATGGGGAAGCCAAGGGCCCATGTGCAAGTTATTAGGGGGGTGCGGGGGTGTCCTGTGTGGTGGGAGCAGAGGCAGCACAAGAGGGGCGGCTGGGGAGTGGGGGGAAAGCACACACCATCACTGCCGGGACATCCTATTAACTGGATTTCTGCGGAATTGATAAATGGCTCCGGATCGCACTGTTTATTTAAATGGAAGCCAACGTTTTAACAGCAATAAAAGGCAGGCTAAATAATTCGCCCGGCCAGCTATCAAGGCGAGTATGAGCTCTGAAATATATGGGCTGCATTTAAGAAACTGAACCCCGCTGCGCCTTCGTTTGTATACACAGAGTGTTCGGGCAACCGGTATAAATTGTAAAATAAGATGACAATATTAGCATCTTCCCTTGGCTTCCCCTTGCCAAAAGAAAGCCGCAGAGGGAACACTATTCAAGCATTTCCTTTATGCTCGTAAGTTAATCAAGAAACACCAGGGAATCGGACAGTTTTATAGCTTTCCAGTAAAATGCGATACAACGCGCAGACACGGAGTGATTTTACAGTTACCTTTCCGAAGTGTGGCAAACAGAACAACAAGAGGTTTTTTTAGAAAACCAAGCAATGTTTGCGCCTTGCGCTTGAAGGCTGGCAAGGAGGTTGCAAGAGAAAATAACGTGTTTGTGACTTCCGAGCCGGCCGCCTACGGACAGAAATACCGGCGGTAATGAAGCCGCGGAACATCTTGAGCAATTTACGAGAGGAATTGTGCTCAAAATATTAAAGGCCGCCACGAGGAAAAAAAAAAAAGAAGAGAGAGAGAGAGAGAAAAGCGACCGATGCTGTTTTAAAGCCAGGGCTCGATCCTGGCACTAGTGGGATTTTTTTTTTTTTTTTCGTGATGTCTTTGGCAGCCCCCACATCCCGTGTGCTGCTACGTGGTATGGCCGAATGAAGCCGTTATCCCCGAAGTTCTCGGTGCCCCTGGCTGGGCGGGGAGGGGAGGTGCAGCCCCCCGGGGGCGACCGAGGTTCCCCCCGGACTGATCCCCGCCTTGCCCCCGGACAGAGCCCGGCTGCTCGGTGCCGGACCCTCCTCCCATCCCCTCAATATCATCCCTCTTCCAGGCGGAAACTTTAACGCTCCTTACACCTCTGAGGCTATAAAGAAGACGGTCTGAATCCCCAAAAAATACAATAATCCAGATAAACCCCTCCTTTCTCCTCACCCCTTGGCCACTCAGGCCCTTGGAAAGAGGGGAAAGGGGGAGCGATCTCCCACCATCACCCCCCTGAAAAAGCGAGTGGGCTCCCCACTCATCCTCCCCGGACAACAACTCTCCCAAGGTCCCCCCCAAAACGCCCGTGGGGAAGGACTTTCCACCCTCCCCCAACCCAGCCCAGCATCTCCGCTGCTGCTCCCCAGCGCTCCCTATTTTTAGGTTTGGGAGCGGGTTCTCTATCAAGAGAGAAGAGAGAGGGGCCGGGAGGGAAGCCGGAGGGTGGCCAGGCACCCCCCAGGTTTGCAGCCCGGCAGCACCCCCCGAGCCCGGCTCTTCCCGGCCCAGCACCGCCGCTGCATTTCGCCCCTCATCTGCCTTTCACCCGCTCCAGCGCTTATAAAGCCAAGCGAGTTCACGGGTTACACGCAGTGAAACGTCGACACCGCGCTTAATGGTGGCGGAGAAAAGGCTTCCTTCGCAGGGATCCTCATAAAAGCCCTTTATTTAGTTTCGAGCATTTTCCCCGTGATCAATAAAAGCCGGCTGTTATCTCCCGGCGCGTTTGGCGGGGAAGTTTATTGCCTGCCGGGCGGATGAAGGGCGAGACAGGAGTGCACCATACAAGGGAAGGGACTCCCGAGTCCCTCCATCCGAGCCGCGGATTCAGAGCGTGGAACCATCCATTACGTTGCCGATATCTGGAGCCAGCAAACATATACAGACTATAAATTGTCGCCGGCCGCGGGGCTCCGCCCGCCCGCCTTCCTCCCCGCCTCGCCGGGGGGGTCCCCGGCCCATCCATCACCCCCGTTATGACTCCGCGATGCAGCAAATGGGTTGTGTAAAGAGGCGGCGTTTGACAAGGTGGCATGGTTATCCTGTCCAAATGATGCATAATATTAGTATTAGGGCTTAGATCATCGCATGCTTTTAAAATCATCACCGCTAACTAGAAAGTGTGGGGGGGGGAGGGGGGCCTGGGGGATGCAGGGGGCAAAAGTTTCCATGTAGATAATGATTATAGATGGTGGGATTTATGAGGAGGGGTGCGCGCACAAATAAACACGTCTACTGTAGACGGGCAGAGGGGCTCGATCCGGGCGGTGCCGCCGGACAGCCCTCCCCCCCTGCCCGGGGCGGGCTGTGGGAGCGAGGGACGGGGGGACCAGGGCACCCCGCAGCCCGGGGACGGCCCATCAGGCCGGCAGCCTCCCCATGCCCCCCGGACACGTCCGCAAAGGGCTTTCTTGAGTAGAAAGCAGAGACCCTTCCCTGCTCAGCCGCCGATAACCAAGTGGCCACGGCTGCGGTCACAGACACCGGTGGGTGGGGGACGGGAAAGGGCCCCCCAAGGCTGGGGAAGGGGCCACTCGGGGTCCACTTCAGGATCTGCCCTTGGAAACACAAGGTGGTGAAGGGAGGGTTGTACCGGGACGTTAACGGAAAGAAGGGCCGGCTCCGTGCCGCAACCCACCTTCCTTCTTCCCGCTCTCCGGGGCTGGGGTCAGGCACAGGCTGGGGGTTCAGGGGTCTCCAGGGAGCTTGGGGGGCTTTGTCCCGGCCCCGCACGGATGAGTGCCCTCCACAGCCCGGCTGAAACGGGACGAGAATGGTTGACTTACACGGCTGGTGACACATTTACCCGGGAAATGGGGCTGGCGTGTACCTCATGGTGCCCCAGCTCCTCTTTTAGATCGG
>JAVSBS010000820.1:53967-68446 GCA_033124195.1 Coracias cyanogaster | reverse complement strand
GGAGGCAAAGAGAAAAGCTACAGCCTCCTTCCTAATGTGATGCACACAGAGGAGGAGACAAGGCTTGGAAGAGATGCTTAAAGCTGTTTGTTCCCAGGACCAGCAAAGACATCACCATGAGGCTGTGATCTCAATGCTGTCCATATGCTAAGGAAGCTGGGCATGCAGGCTATTTCTACACTCCACAGCTGTACTGAACCCTCCCACCCACAGCTGCCTGGTGGCAGGAGCTGCTGTGCCATTAGAAATACCCTGTCAGCTGAGCAGCAAGCCTAAGCACCGACTGTGCTGTACCTACTGGCAATTCTGCCAGCTCAAACTCAAGTCCTATGCAACAAGACATGGATGAAGAGGCCACTTTCCTTGCCATTAAAATGCACTAACCTCCCATAGTCACTGGTACCCAAGTACTCAGGTTATCACAGCCTGGTATCAAAGATGTAAAAAGGATGTTCAGAAGGACATGTCCAATTGTTCTGGGAGAGCAGCCTCTCAGCTCAAGCAAATACCACTTTCTGTGCATGTATCCTCTTGCAGTCAAACAAGGCTTCCCTTCACTTGAAAATGTTTAACACTATCACTCACAAAGCAAAAGTGCTAATGCAAACAGTTTCAGTGCTGGCTAGATGAGCTACACAGCACATCACTGCACTGAGCTGGGTAGAGCACCTTTGCCATGCCTAGGCTGCTGAGTTCATCCACACTTATGAAGGGGCTACAGCAGGCAGTTGCCCTGGGCAGGGTTCAAGTAAGAAAATTTGCAGAACAGACCTTCAGTCAGGCACTACAACAAGGACTGTGCAGTAACTTTTTGGAAATTTTGGGACAGACATTTTTCTCCACATTGTTAATTAGGGAATATATCTGCAAAGAATAGGTATTGTCTCACAGAATAATATTTTGCTGATTGCATCTTCAGAGCTCAGACATATCCAAATGTGTATGCAGTGCTGAGTACATGGCTGATTACTGAATAAAGAGCAGCATTCAGATAGCTAGTGCAAGGCACACTATGCAGACAGTCTTTGGGAGGTTTGGATAGTTCAGGGTGTTTTCAATATATGGATGTGCAATCTTTCTTTTATATTTTCTTAACAGGATATTATTGCATATAGCCCTATACAGTACATCGCACAATCACACAATAATTTAAGCAAAGTGAATTACAGCTTTTGTTGCTGGAACAATGCAAAAGATAAAAACAGGAATATAAATATGCATGCATGCATGTATATAAAGGAGCTACAAGACACTTAAGAAGTCACAGGAGAAAAAAAAAGTTAGTGGTTTGAAGACATAGTAAGGAAAAGATTAAAAAATTCAGCCGTACTCATTCAAAATTACAGGTAGAATTTTTAGATAAGGAGAAGTTAATTATACAAGCTGGAACAGGGCCAGGACACTGTCCTTCTCTATACTACACAACATTATCATGTTTGAACATGCTTGTAGCTAATTGAGTCAGAGGATGCAATTCTGAGTGTAACTTTCCTCTGAGAGCAGGAGCAAGCCAGCAGAGCCCCCTCTGGATCACTCTGGTCCTATTGTCATGGGATGTCATGCTTTTGAACACAGTTTTTCTAGGGCCCCGCTGACCACTAAATCAGTCAAGATCCAGTCTCTGACTGAACACAACCATACTGAAGCACAAGGCACCATTGTCCTTCTCTTGCAGACATTTGTGCTAGTGTTACACTAGCTGAGAAGATGGCTCACCAGGATTTAGAGATGGAAAACACCCTGTGCAGCTGACATTGCTGAGCAACTCATGGGGACCTCTAAGCCCTCCACTTGTACAGTGCTTTATTTACATCTCATGTGGCAGAACATGGGAGAAAGGGAGGGGAAACAGTACTGTAACTGTCTGCCAAGCCTCATTCAGCTTTTTCAGTCCTGACTCAAAGCGGTAAGTACTTCTTACACTAACTGATATTCCTGCAGAATTGTAGTTTCCCTCTCCCATTAAGGTTTTATCCTAAGCAAGGCACCACAGGCTTATTGAAGACCCTAAAGCAAAAGCCTTCCTAATTTGAGAATAATGAAGACTGAAGGGTTCCCATCCTGCAGGCCAGTCAAGGAATAGGGCAGCCCAGGGTAGTAGATGCTGGGGAGGACACTAATATGTTTTAATTGCTTGCTAAATTTTTGCTCGTCCTTCTGGGACAGAAAGGGGTCTTCTTGCTCCATAATTTCACCAACGACACATGACACAGGAGAACATGGCACCTGGCACAGGACCTTTACTGGAGCAACCAGATTTCTGCATACCTTGGGATTAATGTTGAAAAGATCTGAGTAGACAGCACTGGTGGAGTTGGAAGGCAATGCATCCAGTCACACTGAGGCTAGGAGTCAAGTGCTCACTCCTGGTGAGTAGAGTCCATTTGCCGGTGCTTTCTGAGGGACACCCACAAGAGGTGGTGCACCCAGCAGAGGAGAGCTGGTCCTCAAGGCAAGCACAGGAGCAAAGCTCCTTCTCAGCTACAGCTGCAATGACAGTGCTGCAGGAGTGCCAGGAATTAGGTCTTGAAGGATGGCAGAGTGGTCGTGTTTTGGGACAGATGTTTGGTGATCTCCATGCTATACTGAAGGCAATGTCAGCCACTACACTTATAAATATCTTTGATTCCACTACATTCTTTCCCCAAACTCACACATCATTTTCTGACTCCTTTTGCTGCTTATTTATCTGCCATTAAGTACAGGCTGCCAAGAAATGCCTCAGACAGTAGAGCTTATTATGCTTCATTCTCTTCCCATTTTATATCACTCAGCCTCTCCTCTGTGGCTGACATTTTCAGCTACCTCACAGCAGAAAACATGGCCCAGAAGGGAATCTCAATCCCATCTCTGTTCTCAGGGCGTCGCACTCAGTGCAACACACTTGTAAGGGAAGCATTTGTTCCCCAGTGATCCCTGCCATCTTAATGTAAACACGAGCAGTGGGCTTTGGTTGGCCTACCCTTAGCTATCTTTTAGTGAAGATGTCCATGGGTTCAGATTTCCAGCAGAGATCTTCCCAGGCAATGGGTTTGGGGGGAGATTTGTTTGAGCCAAAAAAGTTATCTATTTGGAAATATATAGTTCCTTTTCTAGAGTCCATTGACTGGACAGAGTCTAGATGCCAGTGAAAACCTAAGCACATAGCTAAGATTTCCACCCTTAAAGCTTAGGTGAGCCCCTACACACACACACACAGATATGCATGCACACACACACACATATGTACATACACCAGCACCAATCATCTGGGTAATTATCAAGAAAAATGTTCATCCAAGAGCAGTTGTGCCCCAGACATTGGCTTTAGGCCAGCATAGCTTTTGTTTGAGAAATGCCTTCTGCTGTGCTATTATCAAGGAAAGACGATTGGAGATGTTAACTGTTTGACACCTAATGTTAGGGAGGTACACCCCACCTATATGGCAAGGGTAGCAGATCCAGGATGGAGCAATTAATAGCTCTTTTCTATCATTGCCTTCCTGCACTGTTTTTAAAAGCTTTTCTGTAAACCTCGGCTTTTCAAAGAACCAAAGGGGTTCTGATAGTGTTAGAATAAACATATACTTGTCAAACTTGAGTATGATAAGGCTAGTGATAATGTGGTTATTCTCCCCCATATTTTTACCCATTTTTTCATGGCTAGTCCTGGGGCTACCAGATTCTGGCTGAGGTGAAGTAACAAAATATCTACAGAGGAAAAATAATCAATCTCTTTCCAGTTCTAGCCCATTGTTGTGCATCTAGGAGATTCAGAAAGATAATCTTTTTTTGATCGCTCTCTCATTCACTGATAGTGTCTCCAGACTTCTTCAAAATAATTCACTTCAGCTAAATTCAGTTGAGCCTTTGAAAAGTTCTGGTTGGTTTGTTTTTTCAGTGAAATTTACAGAAATAAAAACCTCCTGAGAAATATTTTTCTACTGTTCCAATATTTTTTCAGTCCCTTTTAATAGTTAACTCTGCTTTTCATTCACACACTCCATTTAGTTTCCTATTTGCATTGTTTTTACTCTATTAGCAGTTTTAAAGTGTGCAGCTTGGCCAAAAGGTCAATATTTTCAAACCTGAAACTAAATTGGCAGACATTTCTTTTTTTCAAAACGGAACTTGTCAATTAACAATTTCAGTAATAAAAAAAAAGGAGAAAATGCTATGAACAGTATTGAAGAAGTAGAGAATATTCCTGTTTTGAAAAGGTAAAATTATGAAATTGTTCAGAGTTTTTGAATTGTTCACATTTCCTCTGCATCTCCAGCTAAGGCTTGGTTGTGGCTAGCAAGTGAAATCTAGTAAAACACCCTTCTTCCTTTGGCAGATGAACCTGGGGCAAGGGCTAAAGTTTGAATAACCTATACATTATTTCAGCTATGTGTGTTGGAAGTTAGCCAGTTTTGATGATAGTGTCCTGCACTTGTGTGGGAATTCATGCAACACTGTCCCAGGCCTCCAAAACAGATTTTTGTTTTCTTAACAAAAAAATATCAGGTGCTGTTGGAATTGGCCCCAAACAATCACATTTCATTTTTGGACTAAGCTACTGTCAGAAAAAGAAAAAAAAGATTACCTATCAAAATGGTGCTGTTTTGAGTGCAGAAATATAAAGATGAGCACCTCTGCCTTAGTAGCTAAAGCACATGGGTTGAGACTGAAAAACAAACCCCCTATAGTCACCATTGCTTTTTTGCCTTCTGATACCACTAAGGTCACTATTGCACTGGTGGATTGTGAGGTTGGGAAGAACCACTGTCACAAGACCATCCACATAAGCAGCTGAGTCATTTTACTGCAGCAAGCCCAGTGACTTACAGCTGATTAGAGAATGGGGTAGGTATGTACCGAAAGGGACACAGAGCTGTGACGGAGCAGAGATGCCCCACTTCACCCCTCAGAAAGGCAGGGATCTTAGCCAATGTTCCACTTCCTTTGGTGATGAATGGCAGTGCTGATATTACCCACTGTCTCTCCAGCTTCATATCAAAACTGAATATTGAGTCTTTCTGTCTCTTCTGTGCTATTATTGACTTACCTTTCACAGTTAGTACTTAACATCTATTTTTAGGATTCTCAAAAAGAACATATTTCTGTGTTTATGTACATATAATCCTCTTTACCTTTACATCTACTAGCCAGGGATTTTCTTTCCCTAGCTCATAATTTTGTTCTGCTTATCAATTATCTGTATTTACTAATGTTTAATTTCAGCTATGATGAGGTTCCTTGGCTGAACACTGCTTTTCCTGTTCTCAATCTGGCTTACTGCATCTGAACATTTCTGCTGTGTTCCACCCTTTTAATTTCACCCCACAGGTAGTCTAGCATCCTCTGACTAGCTCAGCTAGTCCATTTTCTTTATTTTTAGCTCCCCTAAAAATAGCTGACTGCCCTCTCACCATTAAAGGTGACCCATTGCTCTGTGTTTCCAAAACCTGTCACTTCTTAGCACTTCTTTATAAATAACCTCTTTGGCCTTTTCTGTTGGTTGGACCAGGGTAACCTCTGCAAAAATCAACGTCTTCCCTAAACTTCCCTGTAGTCTTGGGTGTTACGGTTAATGGTTGGTGTTAAGATGAACTGACATCTTTGGAGACTTCCCTACCATCTTTTTCACCCTGTCCTCCTCTATAGCCCCAACCTGGACTTTGTTTTATGAAGACAATGTGCCAATGCCTTGTCACTTTGTGGACTGACAGGAGAGGTTCAAGACAGCTCCAAAATCCTGCAGGTTGTTTAACAATGTTATTAGCAGCTCCATGGTGGCCTTCAGCATGCACCCCCTCCCCCCCACCACCAGTTTCCAGGCAGGGTATGGGAAAGAATCAATCCATGGATACAGTCTCACATCCATGCTTCTGCCTCAGTACATGTTTGTGCTTCTTGAATATGGAAGGTATTCCTTCATCTACACTCACCATGTAACCCCATGACACTAGCCTCAATGTACAGCTCCTAGTGAGAACCAGCGCAAGAGCCCCTCTCAAGTAATATTGTTTTCCTAATTTCAACTCATCTCCATTTCAGGGTTTTAAAACATCACACATGCACCAAAATTCCCAGGCATTCTCGAAGTTAAGAACAAAATGAATGAAGACAACCAAGAAAAAGTTCATGTTATGGGTTCTGATTTTTTTACCCTGATACTCTGTGGTAGATTTCTTTATTTTTGAATATAAAGTGACAGAAATAATTTGTTGTTAGAAAAGAGAAAGTATTTTAACTATTTACAGGTTTTGTACATCACAAAGGTTTTAATGTTTTTGTTGCTTTTTCTTCTTTTTTTTTTTTTCTTTTTTTTTTTTTTTTTCTCTCCATGTCCTTTAAACAATGCTGAACTGGAAATATCAACAGTTCACAAAAACCCTCTTCCCCAGAAAACAAACTCCAATGAGAAACAAGAGAAACCAAAGGGGAAAAAATCAACTCCTTTCATAGTCCTCCAGGAGATCAATTTGCTTAAATATATATATTTATATATTTATATATATAATTTTTTTCAAGTTCAAACACCAAAATTCAAGAGAGAAAGGAAAAAAACAAAACAAAACAAGTGTCTTCCCCACCCCCCTCCAGAATCTCTTGATCCCTGCTTGTCCAAAATCAGAAACAGTTATTTACAGAAAGAAGAACCGGAGGGGAGTGAGGTTGTAGGGAAGAAGAGGATGAGGTCATGACTGGTGGAGGAAAGATAGTAAAATTAGGGCCTCAGAGATGTGAGGCAAGCCTGAGTTTGACCGCACTTTCTCTTAGGAAGACGCTACACTGGGGCAGAATCCACAGTATCCACTGTGTTCAGTGCAAGGGTGCTGCCTTTCTGGGTCCGAGTCTCAGCCCTACACCAGGTGCTCAGTGGTCATCACTGCCCTTCTCCCTGCACCCTCCACTGGTCTTCCCCATGCCAGCCAGCCAGCCAGCCCTGAATATCTCCAGCCAAAAGTAGTAAGGGAGCAGAGTGGAGCACCCCAAAGGTCTCCACTGCACCCAGCCAAGACCCTTCATGAGGATCAGTGCCAAGGTAACCAGGCCATGACTGGCAGCAATGGTTGCTGGCCCTTTCTCTCTCTCTGGCTCCTTTTCACTCCACAACTAAATACAACTAAACTGTGTGTTCACAGGAGCCTAACTTCAGGGCCACAGCATTATATGAAACTCAGCCTGTTGCCAGCTATCCTTGGCATCCTCTTCTGTTTCATAACTGCAGGGTATCGGCAAGCAACAGGTGCTAAGGAAAGGCTTCTCCACAGAAAATCCACCTCTGATTCCCATTCCTCCTTCCTTCCCTGCCATATCCTGATTTCAACTGAAACCTGCTGGAAAAGTTTTGCCAGACAAGTCAAGTATTACATTGCACAAAATGAAGTTTATGTTGCAGATGTAAGCCTACAATTTACACATTATTTATCTGTATTGCAACGTATTAATCAGGAAACACTATGTAAATGTGTGTAAATGCAAACCATGATCTTAAATCAGTTTTGCATAATGCAAATAAACAAATTAATCTTCCGATGCCCTTGTAAATGTTAATAAAAATGTGACATTAACCATTAAGTTTAGATAATGTTACTGGATGAGAAAGGAGCGTTTTATGTCACATGTGCCCTTGAAATGCAAATGAGTAACATCTACATGTCCAAGACATGTGTGCTCTTGAGAGCTCAAATTGCTGTTTGCTGCAAATCATGTAAGCTCTACTTTTTCCATCAGCAATTTCTTTTTAAAATGCTGCCTCCTCCCTGGAGAGAGTAAACCATCCAAAATTAAATGTAAGGAACCCTTGAATATTTGAAGAGTGGCAGTGACTCTGTAAGCAGGAGTATGCATAATTTAAAAGGGTACTGGTAAGACAGACCTAAAATTTTGGAGCAATTATGAAGCTGGAACTTGAACTAAGCTGAACTGTAGCCCTAGGAAAACTGTTTTTGTCATCCTAGCCTTTTGAAGACAAAAGGAAGCTAGGTCAGCCTCTGTCCAGTTGCATGTTTGTTTGCACTTCAAACATCCTTCAAGGTTTCGAAGCAAAGTCTAAGCAGCAGCTGACCAGGAAGTTCAGTACACAATTCAAACAGACCAGGATGTCTCGGGCAAACTTCATCAAGAGATGCCAAGTTGAATGAACAATTTGCATGGTACAAAGAAGTTCTTGATGGAGCCTCTTCAATGTAACAGCATGAGGGGTTAATGCACAGTGGTGGAATTGATAAAGGAAGTTATTTTCTATATAACCTTTTGACAGCCTCCCTGTAAAAGGTGAAAGTTTGTAGCAGCTTAGCAAAAGCAACAGAGGGATGTTCAAGACTACTAGTGAGGAGAACATGACAACCTTGATGTGCAAGTTTCTGAGGAAGGGAAATTAGTTGTATTGTGAATCCTAGGAGAGCCTCCATAATCAGGTCAGAGAAGTCAGGTCAGAGTGGCTGCAGAGACTGAGCCCCATGCACTGCACACATCCTGAGAGAGCTAGTACAGCCCAGCACCTCCCTGGATCAGGCCCATACATGTACTTTCTCATGCTACCTGTAAAAGTAGAGCTAATTCAAAATGCACAGAGAAAACTACCACAATTTGTGGTTCAGGTTCCCTTTGTCCAAGGCTGGGATGATGTACAGCTTCCTTAAGGCTCTGTCCAATGGAAGAGGTGAAATGAAGCTGGAAAACCAGAGCACTGTCAGAATAGCAAGATATATGACCAAATCTACCTGAAGCAGAAGCTAATTGCCCTGAGCATAGCTTTGCAAATACATGTTATCCCTTCATGACCTCCAGAGGGGGAATAAGAAGAAGCCATCCTGCCAAGTACTGAAGTGATGACAGGCAAGTCTGGGGTCTGGTGGCCTGCTCCTGTATGGATCACAGGCTCACCTCCTCACTGTTCCTTTGCCTGTGTAGAAAATTCTCCCCTCCTTACTGGGTGGAGAGAGTTCAATTGGGTGATATTTGCACAATGCTGCAAAGAGCGGAGTGTTTCTTTCTCAAATCTCAAAAAAAAGTAGCAGGCTGAGACCCAACATCCTGTCTCTGAGCACAAGCTTCCTGCACTACTTCTGACCACATCCCAGAAATCCATGCACTGCTTTCTCCAAACAGCAACCATGAACACAGTATATTTTCATGTGAAAATGTCGAATGTTCTTTTCCTCTGCCACTTGTCTTTACCACAGTTCATACAACAAGCCACATCAAGTCACATAGCTTATCATATGACTGGATACCTCAATCACATCCCCTATAAAGTATATGTCTCATTTAATCTCAAGAAAATTAAATGCAAATTCATGCAAGATTTCAGGATATTTGCATAATATATGTAAACTACGGCATATGTCAATTTACTTGTTAATGTAAATGCTAATATTAATGTATTTCAGTTTAGCATCAAAATTGCACTCTTTGAAGTAAGGACTATGGCAGTGCAAAGCATTGAATGGACAAATCTTGTTTGAAAACAGGATCTAAGTGGTTTTGATCAATTTTATGTCAGGGTTTCACCCTGCTGGCAAAGCATTTCACTTTACTCACTCCTTCCCAGGTTAATTACTAATACTGACAGTATCCAACTCCACAGCAACAGTGTTGTTAGGAGAGATGGAGTCATTTTGACCAACACAAAATTACCCCTGAAGCTACCAATCATTGCTCGCATTCAATATGCATCCTCAAGTGTAGCTTTCTGACAAAATTCTGCCCAATGTACTACATACTTCCCCCTTTGTGGCAGATGCTCCCTCAGGGAGGGAGGTCCTGCACCCTTCATAGCCTTAGCCCAACCCAGGGCATCCTGCAGGAGTAGTTGCTAGTTGAGATTACTATTACAATATTTTAGGCTCAGGAGAGCTCAGCTAGTTTACCTCACTATTAAATACCCCAGCCCCTTCATAAAGAGATTTTTTAAAAGAATGAACATTCATAGCTTTTGTAGTGGAAATTTCTAAAAGCACTTAAGCAGCTAAGCACTACTGGCTTTCAGTGAGATGGGGTTTGTTTTAATAAATCTCCCAGGTGCTTCTAAAAATCCTTCCCTACTTGATACAAACATGGCACAAGCATTAACTAAATATTTCTTCCCGACACTTAGTGCTGCTGGCCCCAGGGACCCCCAGCTCTCCAGGATGTGTAGTAGGGTGACTTGAACAGAGCCATGCAAACACCAAGTGCCTGAGACTCTAGACTCATGGCTCATCCCTTGAGACCAAGGTGACAGAGAAAGTGGTCCTGCCCTTTGCAGCAGAAGCTATGCTATTCCCTCAGAAAAAGGATGTAGAAACCACCCAGAGCCTGTGTCTTGGTACCAGCCAAAGATCTGTTTTATTCTACCACTGCAAAACAATACTCTCCATGGAAAGGCAATAGTCTGAGTTTCAAATGAGGGAAGAACCTTCTCTTTCCCCCCTTTCAGGAAATTTTCCCTTGGGAACAGGGGAAACAGACAAGGAGAAAATAAATGCCTTCTTTTCTGCTTAGATTCAAGTCTATATACCAGTCTCGAAAGAGCAGTGAGCATATTGTGTAAATCACTTAGCATTCTAGTGCATGTCCCCTCTGCTAACAGTGCAGCAGCAACCTGCAGCTGAAGGGCGATGGCTTACCCAAAGCTTAACCTTGTGGCTGGCAGGCCTCAGTCTCTTGCCTTCTCAGCAAGGGTAACTAATGAAAGAGTCACAGTCATAGGTCCAAAATGTCATGCTTCTCCAATTTTGATCTAATGCCTTAGATAAGAAAGTGGCCATGAAGCCCTTACTCTCTGCATATAAAGAAGGGGAAGGTCAGCAGGGACAGCAAACGGGGCTGTCACTGTAGCACAGAGAGAGCCCTGAAGTGGCTTGGGGAGGAAGGAGAACATCTGAACAGTTAGTACTAAGCAGTATGAAGCTATCATGGTAGAAGTGACTGGTTCATTACAACTGGCTCTTTTTGGTACCACCTTTATTTCAGCACAGCAAAGTTTGGCTCCCGGAGCTGCAAAAGCAGCATCTATGTGCAGAAGAGCACCACCAGAGCCACTGGAAGTGCATTTATCGTTTGGAAAAGTCCTTGCATGTGTGAGGCCAAAGAGAAACCCTAGAACTTTTTTCTCAAACAAGTGAAGAACATCGGTTAATATCCCCCAGGTATGGGATATGCATCTTTGCAGATGGCTTTTCTATAACTACAATCCTAGTCCCTTGTTCCAGTGTCAAAAAGCCACATTGAATAGCTCTTCTTCACTGACAGAACCTTGGCTTCCTGATGGGCCATGCAAATCATCCGTGAGGGCAAACAAACCCAGGAGCACTCACATTGACCAAGATACCGAGGTGTTTCAAGAAGAGCATGTAAGGCTAGTGTGCTCAAAAACTCCAGACTCCTGCCCTTGCTGTATGTGTGCACTGGAAGGACTTCTGCCCTCTGTCTGGCCTGATGGAACATCTGCCTTGGAAGACATGAGATCTGAGCAGTGAAATGCAGAGATAAGGTGGGCAAAATGAAAGCTGTTCCACTTTGTCAGTAGGCTCTCTGGATTTAAGGGAAGAGATGAGCCTGCAGCTTCACTCCAGGGAAGAAAGGTGAGTGGGTGTAGAGGCTGGAGTAGAAGAATGGCCCCTGGCTGAACTTCCAGCTAGCATAACACATGGCCAAAGCCCTGGTTCAGACTCTGAGACATTATGCTTGGAAATCTGAACTTTCAGAGCGTTTGCCAAGTTTCTGTTCTAGATCTGTTCACCTCTACTTCCAGGGACTTGCATTCAAAATATATTCTACCCAGACACATATTTCTAAGCCATATTTTTCCTTCTCCTAACACACTGTGCAGCAAAGTTATCTATTCTTTTCCACTACACTCATTCCTCTGCAGATATTTCCTGAAGAGAGGCAAAGCCTCCAGAGTTGAGGTTTTCATTGTGACTTTTCCTTGCCTGCAGCACTTTCACTGTCGTCAGCAGCCTGGGCTCTGATATATACCATTCACTTTCAGCACTGAAGCTGAGGTCCCTGCAGGTGCTCGGTCCCTTGCCCTGTTCTCCTGCCTCACATCCTCCACGGGGCACCCTGCTGCCCAAGGAGGAGAAAGAGAGACCACCTCTCAGGTGGAGGAGACAAGAAGACCTGGAGATCATAAAGCTACAGTGCTGCTCTTGCTCCATGCCACATTCTCTAGCTGGTGAGCACACATCACGCACCAGCACAGCATTACATAGTCACTCACACACCTCCCTGATTCCACTTTTCCTACCTTTCCCTGCTGCTACTGCCTTGATCCTTGACTATGCTAAGGGGATGAATATAAATAGGAGGCTGCTGGTAGAGCACCAGTCACAGGGTGATTGTCCAGACTAAAGATAAGAGGCTCCTTGTGATTTCCATATTGTCTTTGAGGGAGCAAATGCCAGCTGATAACACAAACATAGAGCTAGTCCACAATGGTCAGAGATGTAGGATACCATGTTCTTTGTAAGGAAGGCAACTGGAATATCCAAGTCACTGGAGGGAAGTAAGATAAACAATATCTCTAAGCTGTGTGTAATGACTTCTCAGCCTTCACTGAAGGACACAGAACAGTGCTAGCTTCTCCCCATGAGGGAGCAAGGGCCCATTTTCTCAACATGTAAGAACAGGAGGCCACAGAGATGTACAGTTCCTCACAGTAAGGCAATTCTGTTGGCAAGATTTGATGGCAAGAAGATGGGACTAGGAGATAGAACAAGTGGAAAGAAGGGTAAATTTACCTGGGGGAACAACCTAGATTTATAGCTAATAACGACAAAAGCTTCACAATGCAGAGGTTAAGTCACTCTCGTCTTCCTTGTAGAAGTCAAAAAGCAGAAACACAAAGTGCATGGGATAGGGTTTGGCAACAGGCAGAGACAGGCTAACTCACATCTAGATAAGTGAAGAAGTTGCTTCAGGGTTTGGTCTCTCTTATGCTAAAAGGGCTCTCCCTCTCTTTCCTCCACCAAGTGGTAATGTTCTCATGTATCCTCTTTCACACTTGTATCCAGGGCTCAGAATTTAAGAACCCACCAGTCAAATTGCTCTACACCACTGCTGCCTCCAGGTCCTTCCTGTCCACTCCACCTGAGTCTATCCTGACTTGAGCAGAAGACAAGATTTTGACCCATGGTTCTTTTTCTGCATACTGACAGAGGCGTAGTTTAGGTTGATAATGAGTCTTCACTGATTTTCATTCTTCTTGGTCAGTGATGAACCCAAATTTTAAGCTACATGGTGTACTATCTGCCCCCTCCCTTTCAGTCTGTGATGTAGAAGGCTCTCAGACAGCAAGGACAGGAGAAACAGAGAAGCTCCCCTGCTAGCTCATGGGGCAGTGTTTTAACAATTGCATAGGAGATGAGACCATGAGGGAGGGAAGATGAAATTCATATGCAGGAGGCCTCTAATTCACCCAGACAAAAGTAATACATTCAAGACAGAATGGACAGAGCAACCTACCAACTTCTCTGGGAAGAGTCCAGAAACCACCATCTCCTGTCCTTTGACAATTCAAAAGAGCAACACCCTGATCCACAGCAGGGTGGGATGGGTGCTATCATCTCCTCAAAGACAATCTAGTGCTCCAGTGTCAGAGCCTCCAAAGAAGGCACTGACACCCCTCTTCCTTCAGGGAGCACAGAATTGTCACTGCCATTTCTAAGCAGGACTGGAGTGCTGAGACAACATACAACATGTTTTGTCTGGAATTAGAATAGGCAGTCTACCTCCTTTAAGAACTTGTAATTTTCTTTTTTTTTTTTTTTTTTTTTAAAGGAATGAAAAGTGGTGCAAATATATCCTGCCAAAGAACACTACCTTGTTCCCTTACTCAGAAGGAAACAGGAAGAGATGCTGGTTTAACTCCTGTGCCTCACATAACAAAACCCAGAACTTTGTAAGCCTTTCATTAATGTCTTCTCTCCTTCACATCTGCCTTCCCAGTACTGCAACCTCAACTACTCAAAAATGATGTCAAGCAGAAAAAAATCAGGATTGCTGTTAACATTCAAAAGCAATTCATGGCTATTTTTAATTTGCTTTTTGGTTTTTTTTTCGAGTCTCTGGGATTCATTCTGTTCTTATTTTCAATTTTCTCCACAGCAATCAGAGATAAAAACATCTTTTCATATAAAATATAAGTTGTGTATTCTTTTTTTTCCCCACATAATCACAAGACTCCATTTACCAAGATGGAAGAAAAATATCATGTATTGTGACTTTCACAGTAAAGCCATGGCAATAGCATCCCTCTCTCATACACCACTGCTTCTTTCTTCCTTCTTTTCCCTCAAAAACTAAACAAAAACACCCTCTGCACAGCTTTTATTCTTGATAATTTTATTTTGGTGGTTTTCATGCTACATAAAAATTAGTTTTTATATCAAAAAATTATTCACAATATTTCCAAAATAGTTCAAGTTTTTTTTTCCTTTTTTTTTAAATATTTTGAAAACGAGTGTATTTGAAACTGTGTTTGTTTTCAATCTATAGCAAGAACCACTATAAAACCCAC
>JAVSBS010000820.1:36882-53880 GCA_033124195.1 Coracias cyanogaster | reverse complement strand
GGCTCTGATCTTCACCAGTGGAGTGGCTGGAGGTGGGGGGGGGGGGGGATGTGTGCACGCACACACATGTGCGTGCATAAAGGGGATGAGGAGGAGGCAAAATTTAGGCAAAGATGGTCTCAGAAGTGGATAGGATATATCTGCTGTACACAACAGACTGATGGGTGGCCAGGTCACCGCAAGATACAAACAGCTCAAGAGAAGAGGAGGTAGCAGTGTTGGGCAGTAGAAGACTTGCACTAGAGGCGAGTATTTCTTTTTCTTTTGGTTGATAGACTGAGCTCATGAAACATGCTCTCCAAAGTAAATTTACATTAGTTAGAAAGCAAACACAGCTGAAGCTGACCTGTGCCAGCTCTAGAGATGCTACCTGCCCCAACCCTAGTAGACACAACACTCCACTACTGCTCTCAGCCACTTCCAAGTGCCAAACGATGAAGGTGCTTGGCTTTCCCTTAGGTGTTACAACATTGAGAGCTGGCCAGATAACCATGCACCACCTTTAACCTCTATTTTATGGTCTGTGAGACTTTGCTCAGCCTTGAATGACATTGTCCAAGTTGAGGGTCAGCCCTACCCACCTGCAAGGCTGACCTCTTCTGACCCATTTAGGGTCATTCATTTGTCCCTGTTGCAGACCTGTGTGCCTGTTCCTGCTCAGTCATGGGAAGGACTGAGCAGGTGTCCATGAGCCATCTTCTGCTGCTTGCCCTCCAGCCTGACCCATGACCCGCACAGTCCAGAGGCTCATTCCCTTTGGGTCAGGTCCCTCAGCAGCCACAGGGTCCTTGTCCCAGGAATGGCTGTGGAAACCACCAAAAAGGGGTTTCTCCCTCATCACCCAGGCAAACCCACATGGCTTCAGGAGGGCACGACCTGGGAGTCAGATACCCTCCCTGCTTGCCACCTGCCTCGCAGCAGCCTTTGTGGCAACAGCCAAAGCTCACTGAAGAAACCTGGGGGTTTTTTTTAAGGGAAAAAAGATAAAAAGAAAAAAAAAGAACAGAAAGAGAGGGAGTACCAAAAATTTAAAAAACCAACCCCAAAACCCACCTGTGCAACAGTTAAATAGTTTGCTTTCTATGACTCCACAGGGAAGTCAGTAAAAGCTACTTCCTGAAAGGCTGCTGCCTCCTCTATATACCAGCCCTCACCTCGAATTACAGATGATGCTTTGGTCACTGGCAAAGAGACGTTTCAAGATAGCCTTGCCATTCAGGAAAAACATGTACAAAGGAAAGACCCCAGACACAGCTGAACCATACAAACAATAACTGCACAGAACTGAGGTCTCCGAAAGTTGTATTGCTGAAAACACCTCCCTGCTCCCACTAAAAGGACTGTGTAACCAAACGAACAGACAGAAGAAATTAACAGCTAATCAACAAATTTTTTTTTCCCCATGTTAGAAATTTTGAAAATGCAATGCTAAAAAGAGCAGTTTGCTGCATTTCTGACCATATGTGAGAGAGACCCTGCTTCAAAGATTAAAAAAAACAACCACACAGGCAAAGAGGCCTCCAAAGCTAGCAGCTTTCTGTGATAACCTCCGCACTAACTACTGTCTAGTGGGAAGGTCATTTCCTACAGCACCTCTTGAAGGCTCCAGCTTGCTAGGAGCTTTTAGGTGTATAGCATGTTGATAATACTAATAATACTTAAAATACATACACACGTGTACACGCACTCACACACATATATCTTCTCTTCCATAAAAGACAAGCTTGGCAGAGCACAGGACACAATTTGATGGAGAGGAAAGAGCTGTTGAACATGGAAGAAAGCAGAGCAGATGGGTAGATGTGGTCTGACAGAAGGAGTCACTGGAGGCCACAGATTATTCTGTTACATTTCACATACATAAATAAAAAGAAACCATCAAAGAGGCCCAGTGACACTAATGTAAAAAGTCCGGTTAAGCAGACTTAAGATAGTGTAGATGATGAGGGCTCCAGCCCCCAAGTGTTGCTCCTTCGTTATCTGACTAGTCATGGCATCTTTCCTTCAGATCCTGATTGTCTTTTCTGGCTGCTGACAAAGGACAGCAGTGACTTGTTCAGCAGTTTGGCCAGTTAAAGTGCTGTGCTGGTTGGCACTGTAGGGCCCTCCCAGCAGGTCATCCTCTCCGGTGCTAGCAGTGTAGCATTCTCTCCTGGAAATGAATGGGATGGAGAATGGTTGCAGAAAGTCTACTCTCTCCCATCCTCCCTGTTTATTGTCCTCTTTGAAGAAACTGAACCCCTCCAGAGCCTGGGATTTGCAAGCTCCCCACCCAGCTCTAAGCAGCAACGGTGAGGTTCTTCCAAATAGCAAGAATGGGAGATCAATCCACCACAGCTCAGCTTTTACTGGTGTCTATCTGACACAAGAACAAGAAAGGACAAGCTAGTGCTTGCTTGCAAGTAGAATTTCAGTGCTTGCATTGCCCTAGGAGGCAGCAAGGGAGCCTCTTATTTCAGTCACAGGACAAATTGACCAGATCTCTCCCAAAAGACCTCTCCTGCTCCACCTACCAGTTAAGGCTGAAGTAGGTAAGGAGTGTGGCACAATGGTTTGAAAATGTGGCACAGCAGATTCAGCACAGAATTGAATGAATGCATGGAATGGGTTTCTCATGCTGTATTCAAAACACCTCCAGAAGTCTGTGTCCCAGCCTTGTCATTGATTCAGAGCTGGTCCCCCAGAATCCGAACAAAGAAGACGTGCCAGGGCCTACCAGGTAAACAAGAGCAACAACAGCGTTGCCCAGGTACTTACAGGTACTCATCATCTGGCTTTAGCAGCATACAGCTTCAAACACTTTTCTGTCATCTCAAACACATGTATACAAACACCTAAGCACATGTACAGACTGTGGCACCACCCATACAAATGTGTGCAGGCTGCATAAATACACATACCAATGTGAACCCACCCCTGCTCCCCACGAGTAGACACGTGCAAGAAATACAGACAAGTAGCAACAGGCATGCAACATACAGATGGTGATCCCCAAGCAGAGGGAACCTCCCTAAGCTAAGTTCAAGCATGGTGAGTTCCTGGAGATGAATCCTGGCAAAATGCATTGCAGGAAGAGGCCCACACAAGTAAGAGAATCCACAAAAGGCATTCTAGTGATCTAAATCCCTAAGCAGCTGTTCCAAAAGCTCTTTGAATTTAACGGGGGTTTAGCTGCCTGTGTCAATGAATCTAGTTTCACAGCCTGAAAGGAAAGTGAAGGGAGAAAGCACTGGCTGCTAAGTCTCATGTGATGAATGTGTTCTCTCTGGACACCCTGCAAATATTGCATGTGTGTCACAGTTATGGCACATTGAATAAGCAAAGCAAACACAGCAAGGAGCGTGCTGACACTCAGAAATGTAACTCAGTATTTTGGCCAAAAGCTAATCTCTGGGATGTACTCCCAAAGAGATGCTTGCCCACACATGCACCAAATAGGCTACTGGTTTCCAACCACACTTACGTTTAGAATTCTGCCAGGAGTCACTCGAATGCACAAACACACGCCTCCTCCCAGACTGACAAGTATTTACAGCCATGTATTCACAAGGACACAGGCCACTGTGGACCATGCTGGAACAGCCATGTCAACATCATGATGGGGGTGTCTACCCTGCTCACACCTTTGAGCAGAGCTCCATTCCCATGTGGCTGCAGTGGTTTCTCCCACCCAGAAATCAGAGATGCAGGCCTACAATGGTGGTCTTAGCAAGAGTTAGCTGCAGCTGGGAAAAGACTGCTGCTCTGCGAAATCTCTGGTCATTCTGACCTTTTCAACTGCTCCCTGCACTGCCCATATGCTTTCAATACAGAACAACTCAAACCCCCAGAGACCATTGCACATGGCAACACACATGCACACATGAAGAGGCTAATGGGCCCTTTCTCAGATTGTGACCAGCAGACCCAGATGTCTTCAGGGGTGAGCAGCCAGGCTGTGGAGGATGGTGGGTTGATGGACATTCATTAAGGAACAATGCAAGTTGTCTGAAAGGGAAGGAGGAAGGTGTCCTGGCATTTGCCTAAGGCCTCTACCAGCTTCACATTGGCTCCGTCTCTGCTTTTTCACCACATCATACCCTGTCACTCTCCTCCCCTACTGACATGACACTAGAATCACAAGCCCTAGACAGCTTGTGTCAAGCACCAGCTTATATTGACTTGTCAGACAGAAAGGGACCAAATACTACCAGACATTCACTCCCAGTTTGCAACACATCAGAACATCATGTAGGTGTTTACAAGCCAATGGTCTCTAGGAAATAAAGGAAGGTAGCCCTGTGCTTCTAAAAGATAGCATACTTCTTTCCAGCAGCCTTGCTTTATTCATATAGAGTAAAAGTAAATAAACTCTACCAACCCTGATGTGGGTCAACCTGGAGTGGATAAAACCTGTACCTGCCCCTGCTCTAAATTCACCAGTCAGCCATCAAGGACGGAAATGATGTTCTTTCTCTTGGCTTTCTCAGAAAAGACAATTTTGTTGCTTCCTTGCACTGGCTAATTTGCCAGACTATTTTATTTCTTATTTCTTGAGTGGACAAGAGCAGAACACCACCCCAGTGAAAGTGACAGAGAAGACAAAAATAGCTACCAAATACTGTCTTCTAAAAATCTGGTCAGGACTAGAATTTTCCAGGACAGAAGTAGATGCTTGCCCTTCACTCATCTTCTGCACAACATTGCACAGTCTGATGAAGACAACAGAGCAACAAGACAGTAATAAGAGGAGCAGATTGGGCAAACAGCCAGCATAAGTCATTCTGAGGGAACAGGCATAGAGATGAAATTGAAGAATCAGTGTGAGTAAGATGGAAGTAAGTAGATAAGAGACCAGGGAGATGAGGCAGTAAACTGCTGGAGATCAAAACACCTGAAAATGAGGTTCTGCTTAGAGGAAGGACAGAGACAGTCTAAAGGAGAGGAAGCAAAGTGGACAAGAATGGCACAGAGGGTCCAAGACAATGCCATCTCCTCTTCCATTGGTAATGTGAAGGCCACAAAAAAAGGGAGATGGAAGAGCTGGTCAGGAGATGAAGGCCCACAGAGAGATTCCTGTAATCTGCAGTAACAAATGTACTCTGCTGACATCCCAGGGAGAAGACAATGGGGACAAGGGAAGAGAAAGTAATCTAAAAGCAAAGCACATAGAGAAGGAAACAGCCCTGTGCTTCACACAAACAGTCCCTAGCAATCAACACAGCTTTTATTACAGGAAATTATTAACACCCTCCGCTACCCACCACCCTTCACCAATCCCAAACCTCCCCTGTTTGGGGACCCTTTCTTGGCACACACATATAACATCCAGATAAACTTTCTGAACCAGCAAAAGCAACCACTGAAACAACTTCAAACACCACAGACCAATAAAACCACAATTTAGAAGTTAACTTTCCCAACCCACCCGCCCCCCCCCATGCCATTATTTAATAAGGAAATACTGTACAGATATAAAACCCACCCTTTTCCCAACCTGAATATAATTGCTTGAGTTAGTTTCTGTACATATATACACACATATTTACATAGTAATGCTGCAGTCAAGAAAGCAGATGATGTAAAAGTCACAAAGTGAATACATAAATCAAGTAACTACCAGCAGAACATTAGGAAAGATCACATTGTTCCTACTTGGCAAAAATGCATTGTGGGACAGAGTCATTAAGCGTACTGCAATGTACCGTTTGTGTGTCTGTGTGTGTGCGTGCGCGTACAGGAACGCAAGCCTCCACAGCTTCCTGCTGTGTCAGGTTTGTTCGAGTGTGTTTCACTTCCCCAGGATGTCTCATATGTTCACGCGTGCCCACAGGAACCCCCGTCCCACAGAGTGGAATTTCTTTCTGACCTGTTGGAGCATACACCAGTGCTTGCTGTGAACCTTTAATGGCAGGATGCCAGCAGGTTAAAAGATTTGTAACTACTAACACATCACAGAGAGATCCTCCTTTACCTCAGCACCCAAGGAAATGTACCCTAGGTGTCAGCAGACACGAGTCCCGCTCTCTGCGATACAGTTTCACTGCCTTTTTCTATACACAAGTAGATTTATGCTGTGTCAGTTTTGTTGTCAGCAATGACAGAAGGGTGCCAGAATTCACTCAAATAGCATGGCTAGGAGAGGAATTTGAGGAAGCTCAAGAGATGAAGAAAGAACTCAAAGCCAATTGTGCAGTGGTTTTTGTTGTTGTCGTTGTTGCCAGATACCCAGGTCTGTCTGCAGTGAGCCCCAGGGAGGTCCAGAGAGCCCATGATGAAGATGATGCAATAATATTCATATTGCCAGTGAGACAGTCAGCGCCCCAGTTTGCCTTTGAGGGGGGAGGAGGGAGGGAGCCACAGGAAAGTGTAAGTGGGTGAATGCAGCGAGGGTCTATGGCTTGGAAATCTATTTGGCTGCAAATTGAAAATAAGCCCTTGTGGGGACAACAATTGGGTCCCACTAGTTACTATCTCAATGTGCCCTGCAGCATCCAGCAGCATGGTAGGTGTGTTCCAGGTGGACACGCCAGGTGTGTTCAGCAGCAGGGAAGCACTTATGGGAAAGAGTGGGTGCAGATGGGGATTGTGGCTTGGAGTCCATCCCCATTTGTTGCCAGCAATCCAGTTTCTTTCTCGCACACGGCTCTCAGGGGCTCCTGTGGTGAGCCAGGCATATGCCACGGAGAGGCAGTATAACTGGACTCTACCCTTTGCCAGCTTGGACTGAGCAGGGAGGGTGAAGTGCAATTCCTTAGAGCAATGGTGTGGAGAGTCAGCACAAAGTCCCTTCATCAACACTCCTCATCTTTTTCCTCTCCCCTTTTTCTTTTCTTTTTGGTAACCAAAAATACATGGGGAAGTGCAACCTCCCACCCTTCTCCATGGGAAGGGCTCATCAAAGGTTGCTTGACTGGAGTGAAGGATGTGTGAAAGGACTAAGTCTGATCATTGGCTGTGTTCCCAGGCTTGCTTCCATCTGTTGATAAGCAATGGAGGTGGGAGGATATGCCACATTTGATAGAAAGCTCTAAAGCAAAGACTTGCCTATAAAGATCCCTGAGGTATCTCTGATCACTCTAACCTGTCACCACCACCACATTCATTCTCTGTCTCCCCCTCTCTCTTTAGCTGGCAATGTTGCTGTGAGAAACAACCCTGATTTGAAGGTACAAAAGGGCCTTATTCAAGATGGATGCTAGTGTCTTCTTGGAGTGAGGATCTCAATGTCAGCATGCCTTACTGAAGAAGTCAGAAGCGAAGAGGCCCATCCTGGCAACTCTTAAATCCTCCAAATCCTTCACAACATTACAAAGGAACCTTGCTCCCCCCATGCACTGGAAATTGAAGTACCAATTACCTATGGGCAAAGTTCATACTTGAATATTGCTGAGCATTTTGAACCCACTGGGGTTCTCGCCTGGAGAGTTCTGACAACGCATGCTGGATTTCAGAGAGAATGGGATGGTTTTCTGCTGAGGAGGTGAAGCCAGTGTGCTTCATTGTCTCAACTGACAACAAGTTCTGACTGCAGCTTTTCTTCCCTACTTAGGATGTGACATGGCAAGTTCTGATATTGCCCTCACCAGGAGGCTTGATGGGAGACAGAGAACTAATACACCACCCTGTGCTGTGTTGTGCTATGGTAAAAAGCTGGAGAAAATACTCCAAGAAGGTTTATGATGTGTCTGCAAGTTCTACCTGACAGCTGCTTTCCACTCTGCATGGCACATTTCTGACACTTTTTGAATATTTCCTCCATCTCCTTCATACACATCGTACTTCAGCTGAGTACATACTCTCCAGTACCACTCCAGAATAACATGGCTCATGAAAATACCTCTCAGAGAGCCATGCCTGGTGCTAGAGTGAGGAGGTAAATGTCAGAAACCTTGCCAAAGGAGCCTAATCTTTCCCAGGAGGCTGCAAACATACAGCGGAGGTCACCAAACTGTAACGGACGCAATGGTTTTTGCTCTGTATTCCTGTGTGCAGAAACCTTCAGAGAGGGAAAATGTTGCCAGCCACTGCCCCAGAAAATACTAATGTCTCTACAGGAGAGAGAGAAAAGGGGCAAGGGAGGGGATGTGGAGTTTTGTTAGGCTCTGTTATGCAATCCCATTCTTTCCTGGGCAGGTAATAAACAGCACATGGGTGGCTTTCTAGTATAGACAACACCTGCTGCTAATATTACCTGATTGATTCATTTGGATACTTAGAATGAAAATACACCAAATCTAAAATTCTAAATATATAATCAGAGTTTAATAACATCATTGATTTATTTTCTGGATTATGAATTACACCCTCCCCCCTCCCGCTCCTCCCCTTCATCTCTGTCCCAAAATTTGTTGATCTGTCAGAACTAAAATAAACAAAGCAACCAGAAAAGATCGCTTATAGGAGAAAGGATTAACCTGATGGTAGCCTAATCTATTATGGGAGAAGGCAAAATACCAGGCTCCTGTGGTTAGACCAGTAGTTCAGTCCAAAATTTCCAGTTCTTCTTTTCTGGTTGCCCTAGAGCATTCGAGTGGTTTGTGGCACAGTTAATATTTGCAGAGCACTCAGAGTGTTAACAGTGCTACAACAGCATCAACACTACATAATGATTTTGGCAAACTATCATTTGCCCATCAGTGGAACAAGGGACAGACCAGTTCAGAGAAAATATGAACCAACTTTCACCCTAGAACACAAAAATCAGAATCTTTAAGAGGAGATTTGAAAAAAAGTTCCATTAACTTCTTTTTGGTTTGTTTTCGGCTTAATTTCCCTGCAGAGCCACCCTCCAGGTTTCCTCGTTCCATGTGGGGAGGGATGGAAAAGTACCGAGATAACCGCCAAAGAGATTAGCTGCCCTCGCCAGCTGTCAAGCTCCCCCCCAAGCCCTTAGGAAATACCAGAAATTATCACGAGCTTTCCCAGGTCGAAGATTTCTAAACCAAAGTAGCATTGGAGAAGTCTCTTAATGTCAAAGTGATGGTCCAACCTGAGCAGCCAACTTCATGGTTCAACCCCACCACTATCAAGACAGCGTAGTGCCTTGAGGCCCAAACTCCACAGAGAGATGCTGGTACAGAGAGTTTATACGCAAAAAAGAATTGGGGGTGTTCCCATCAAAATATGAAACCCTGCTGGCAAGGCTTGAAGTGACGTTCCGGCGTCTTCCATTCATGAAGATAAAGGTGACAGGGCGATACGGGGGGCCTCAGGGGAACACAACACACATGGGTTTCTCTCTCTCTCTCTCAATCTCTCTCTCTCTCTCTTCCTCATTCATACGGCCTCGACCCGCGTAAACCGCTTCCAAAAACACAGCCTGAAAAGTTGTAGAAAACAAACAGAACGGAAACAAACTTCCCCTCCCTCCCACCCCACAACCTGAATATTCACGAGAAGAGAAACACCAATTTATACAAAAACGCAATAAAAAAGAAATATTTACAAATGAAAGGAACGCCTTCTAGGTGGCCACTGTCAGAGGTATCTGACAAGCTGCCATGTGTTCTGGATTGCAGATCGCTCTGTTAATTTGTTTGGTTTCTTTTTTTTTTTTTTCTTTTTTCTTTTCCTTTTTGTCCTTGTAATAAGAGAAGAGGGAAAGAATAAGAAGTTCCCTTACCCAGAAGACTAAGGGGTAGCGTTACAAAGACTCTCCCCCTCTTCCCTCCTTCATTTACTCAGTGAAATATAAGAAAATATTCCCCTCACCAACCCTGCCCACCCTCTCCTCACACTCTGACTTTACAAGCAAATCCCACCCTCCTCCCACCCCAGCTTTAAAAAATAAATAAAATAATAGGTAAATAAATAAAAGGCCTTCTGTTGGCTTAAAAAGAGAAAGATAAGATAAAATCAAACAGGGTGCAGTGAGGAATGTGAGAGAGGTGGCTTTCGGCTCCAAGAAAAGTGGCTCATAAAGTGGGGCTGTAATCTCCTTTCAGAGTCAATCCCCAATAGTGTCCCCAAGCCCTCCGCACAGGGCTCTCTCAACCCTTCCCCTGATGAGCCACAGTCATCAAGACACTAGGACAGACACAGGATAAGCAGGAGAGACTTTGCCATATCTCTCAGGACCAGAAAAGTCAGTCCATATTCCCACCTCAGGAGAAAGAAGGCATATGAAAGGGGAGTTCACCTTCTCACTCCTAACATTGATCCCTTTCCTTTAGTTTAACTTGCATCTGAAATGATACAAAGAAAAGAAAAACCCACTCTTATCGATACTAGGTGCACCAGGAAAGCTGTCACTACAACTGCAGGGATGGGAAACCCTAGGCTATTCCAGCTTTGCACTTGTGCTAGTATCTCTCTCTTGCACACAGAGGCACACGTACATGTACACACACATCTCAGCCTTGCACGTCTTGTCTTGAGCCCTCAGCCCAAGTTTCTGTGCTCTCTGGCATTTATTCAAGCACACCCCTTCCCAGGAAGACAAGCCATGTACTTCCCCTGTACATTCAATAGTAAATATACATATGCATTTCCCATGGTGTGCACACCCTCCTCGCATTTCCGCATGTGCAAGGAGGCATTGAAACAGTCAACCAGCACCACCGCTACGACACGCACCCTTTCATGGCATCTTTTTCCTCTCCAGCACCGTGCCAGCATTGACAGAGGGCATCCTATTCTTTTTGTTTCAACCTGCTGGCCAAGAGTAGGGAGGGCAGAAGGATGAAAACCCTTTTTCCCTGCCCTTCTCACTAAAAGGACATGCCGAAACAGTCTTGGTGTCCCATGAAGTGACAGTGGCAAAAGTCCCCACCTTCCCCTACTCTTTAGCTCTGTTCCACTGTGTTTGTAATCCAGACACCTTATAAGATTGTGGGTTTATTTTGCTTTCTCCACAGACATTTCAAGTATAAACTATTGTATATACTCGCGTATAGACTAACCCATACTATATACTGCTCCCACCCTTGAAGTATGGCACAACTAGTGAGAAATTCACAGCTAATGAATCAACCCTGTGCCCCTTTTCCCAAACTGTTCTCATTTTAGTGCAAACCAGCATCCTCTGTCAGAGCTCCCAGCAGCCTTCCTGACTGGGTTGCTTTCACAAATTCACATCCCACTTCCTTTCCATCTCTCCCACTGGTCTGCCACAGATTCAATGGCTGTAATAGCCACAGTGAAACCACTACCCAGACCCACCTCCCACAACTCCCACCAGACGATTCAAAATTTTAGCATAAAATTTCTCAGCATATACGCAAATATATATATTTCAGCCCTAAACCCCCATAATCTTCACAAAATAATGTAACGAGAACCTCAGTGTAGCTAACATGTAAGTGCATCATAAAGTTAGTCATGTTATTCCCCCTTCACTTTCTCCACATCTTGAAACACTACTCTTTTCTAGGCAGTTTTAGGAAGAGTTGCCTGAGCAAGCATAATTTCCTGTCTGTCCATTACACTGCTTCTGCTCTCTCCTCCTGCCACACGCACGTGTGTATACACATACCTTTCTCTGTTGGGAGCCAGCAAAAGTGAAACACTAGAGTCACTGCTGCTCCCCCTCAGCCCACCCCTTCCCTGCCTTTCTCTCCACTTCCTGAAATCACAAGCAAGGATATCCAACTCCAACATCACTGTAAAGTGCAATGGCCAGGAATGAAGGAGAATGGGAGGAACAAGAACATGGAAAAAGTGATAAAAGAGGAGGGGTAGGAAAGAGGAGGAGGAAGAGGGGAAACCAAAGAGGTGGCACTTGTCACCAGTGCTGCACTACTCAGAACTCCAGTATCCCACAAAGTAAGGACGATTCAGGAGAATAGCTGATGGGATTGATCCCACCCCACCCTCCCACACTCCACATACACCCCCAGTCCCTCCCCGTGCTCTTCCCCTCTCACTCAAACATCAGACTCAATACTGGAGAGTTTCTCATAAACATGCCCGTTGCTGGAGCCATTGAAAGCCCTGGGGTTTTTGTTGTTAGGCACACAGGGGTTGGACTGGTTCCCTATACAGATGTCCTTCTGGAAACGGGCTGGCACAGCCCCATGAAGGGCTGAGACCACCGGCTTGTTGGTGGTGACGATGGCTCGGAAGTCTGGCCTGGCTTTGGGCCCTCCTGCCACCACAGGCTGCCTGAAGAAATAAGATTTGCTGCCGTGGAGCAAGCATTGGTCATCCNNNAAAGTGGGGATGAAAGGGTTTTGGGTGACCCGGTCGGGGTAGAGCGACTTGCTGAGCATGTAGCCCCCGCTGCTGCCGGGGTTGTTGTGGTGGTGGTAGCTGGTGGCGGGCACTGAGGACTTGTTGTTGGCAAAGGTGGTCTCACTGGCTGGCATCTCAAACATGTGGGCGTAGGGACTCCCCTCTAAAAAGCGGCCCTTGTCCTTGAGGCTGACGCTGCGGGGGGCCAGGGCTGAGTCATCCTTCTGCAGGTCCACAAAGGTGTCATAGGAGTGCTGCCGGCGGAGCTTGTTACGGTTCTTCTTCTGCACCTTAGAGGCAGAATTGGAAGGACTTTGAGGATATTTGGAGGAGGAGGTGGCACTGGTGGCCACGGGCACAGGGGCAGGTGGCTGGTCCAGCTCTTGGAGTGAGTTGTCCTCACTGATGTCATACAGGTTGCCCGCTTTCTTGCAGGCCTCACAGCGGATGCAAGCCTGGCGGGTGGAGTTCTGCCCCACCACTGATGGCGTGTAGTTGTGCAGCTTAGAAGGGCAACCACGGCAGAAATTAGCCCCAGGCCGGTCCTCCCAGTCTAGGTTGGTCAGGTTCTTCTCCCATGGCGCTGGGACCCCACTCACAACACCATGCTTGTGCTCATTGCTTCCACCAAACTCACCCGAGCCATGCTTGTGGTGGGCCCTGTTGGTGCAGGATCCACCCCCTCCTCCTCCTGTGTCACGTTTAAACTCATCTCCCCGCTCTTTGTAGATATCCGTCAGGTCCACGTGTTCCCAGTGCGGCGAGTTCTCCTTAGCGCGAAATTGGTCCAGATAGAAGTCCCGTAGCCCTTCCTTGTCCCTGAAGTAGCGCTTGTGATCAGGCGAGCGGGGTGGGCGCCGACGGTAGGACAGTTCTATCTCATCAAATTCCCGCCGGGACTTGGCGGAGGCTGGGCGCTTCTTCAGGCTGTCCTTGTACTGCTGTTTCCGCCGTTTGGCTGCGTTGCCCTCAATATTGCCGTAGGTGACTGTGTGAGTTGAAATGTCAGAGACATCTGAGCGGATCAGGTCATCATGGGCCCCACTGCCCCCGTAGCGGTCACTCTTGAAGGAGAATTTGCCATAAAGGTCACCCAGCTGGCTGTGCTTGGCAGGGGGTAACCCCAGATCCAAGGGCTTCTTCCCAATGGACCGTGACTGGGCATTGAAGGGTGGGTTGTCACAGTCATAGAGTCCATCAATGGAGCTGGTGCTGCCAATGCTGTGGGGGCGGTGGTGGTGGTGATAGTGGTCCTGGTACACATTGCTGTCCTTCAGCTGGAGGTTGCCAAAGGTCCTTTCCACCTCACTAATATAGTCACTAAAGAGGTTCTCCTCGCAGGGGGGGTTGTTGTAGGACTTGCAGTCTGAGTGGGTGAAGCTGCGGCGGTGCTCAGAGATATCGTAGACTGATGACTCACGGCGGATAAAGTCCAGGGCACTCTGCGGTGAGCCATTGACCCCTGACAGGTTGGCCATGTTCTTGGCTGTCCGAAGCAGGCGAAGGATGTTGGAATGGGTGTTGTTCATAGTTGCTGTGGGGGAGTTCATGGCTGACTGGCGTTCCTCAATGGCCACGCCATGGATGCAGCTGTAGATACCCTGAAATGAGAGAAAACAGGAAGATAAATGGTCCTGCAAAGAATACACAAAAGGGGCCTGGACTGGGAAGCACCCTGTGCAGAAACAGCACTTTCCTGTAGGACAGCAAGGCCTGTCAGCCTTCTATCATGAAATACAATCAAATCAAATTAAATCAGACCTGTTCTACCAACTCTTGCTGTTCTGCCCCTCTTTATTGCCCCTCATATTTTTTCCTTCCTCTCCATTCCTCCTCCTCTGCTTTGCTTCATGTCATATCTGTAGGATGTAGGAATACCTGCTTGCATCTGTAAGAGTTACTCAAATCTTGTAGGTGTAACACAGAATTGCAAATGGGGAGAAGAATATCCTTGGAAACAAAGCATCAAGACAAATGATTCTGTGTGGAAGAAAGTCTGTTTTGGCCCTTGAAATTCATCTGGACATCAGTGAATCAATGAGACATGAGCTATCTTAAGAAGGGAACAGCTTCATTTGTCATAAACAGCTACATTAATCACCAGTAGAGATTGAAAAAGGAAATAGAGAAAGAGCAGGGCTGCTGAATAGGTGTTTAGGTCTTTTACATCTAGTTAAGTGAGGTACAATAGAATTTTTAATTACATTCTGTTGAATTCAACAGTGCTAACAGGCTCTAAATTGACAACCCTGAAAGCAGAAGTCCTCTATCCAGCCTCACATCAGACAGCAGAAGTGCTTGATTCCTCATTCCCCACAAACTCATTTCATCCATGACACAGACTGTTTGCAAGGGCTACCCCTAGGAGCAGAAGGAAAGGGGCTCATGTATTCCCTGGCTGGCCAAATGGCACCTATTGTTTAATGTCAGTTGTGAAATGGACACCATCACATCATGTTACCACGGTTGCTCAGCAGCTAGCAGATGATTAACACTTTTCAGACCTTTCACCAACCTGGCCTAGGTGTACCAGATAAACCCAGAATGAAAGAATCTGTACTTATCTAAATATCACCAAACATAATCTCCCATCTAATCTCCAGACTAAACCAGGTTAGAAACTAACAATGTAGAAGGAAGGCTGTGTCCCTGCATTCAAAAGGCTTTGTCATTTCTCCTCACAATATGTTATGAAGCAATTATATATATACTCCTTGCACAATCAAAGTTAATTCTGCTACATCAGACACTGAAATAAAAAATGCCAAGATTTGACCTCACTTCAGAACAGACCGGAAGAAGGGACCAGTGGCTTGAAAGAAGAAAAAAAAAGCTCCAGATGGGACACTGCTAACTACACTAATAGTAGAAAGATGACTCAGAAATTACTAGAATCTGCTTTAGATGTAAATATTATACCCTAAGGCAGATTTGCATAGAACAATTGCTAAGTTTATGTGTTCATTCTCTCTGGAAGGATTTCTGCGTGGTTTAGGGCACTGGCTTTTAGTTAGGGACTTCTGACTGTCCATGATAGCACACTTCTAGTTAAAACAAACTCAGCTGAAAAGCTGTGAAAAAGAGGACAATGAAAACCTCCTGAATTTCTAGTAATGTTATCCACCATTACTTTACTTATTGTCCCCAAATTTGGCCTCATCACTCTGGAGGATCAGAGAGTTACAGTTAACTTCTCCCTATAATGCATTTTCATTTCCATGACGATAATCCAGCAGAGACTACAGATGTCATAGAAAAACATTAGATGCTCTTGCAACATTAACAGTGAAAAGATGCCACTCTTTATTATGGAGACCACCACTCTATGTTACCTCTTTCCCCATCTTCCCCTCATCTGAATAAAGCCTCTGTTCCTCCTCACTACATAAGGACACTCACCCTGCTGATGGAGAAGACCACACCGGGTTTGCCAGAGCAGACACCCATGAAGCAGTGGCGGAATTGCCAGTAGAACAGATGCTCACAGATGAAGGTGATGAGACTGAGGGCCATGGCTGCTCCCAGCATGTAGAAGACACCTGCCATGTTATCTATATCCAGCTGGCTGCTCATGACCTCGTTCTTCTCATTGTGACAAATGCCAGTAAGCCACAGAGCTTCCAGCTCCTCCATCTCCCCTAGAAAGACAGAGAGAAGGAAAGAAACTAGTTAGATAGTCCTGCAATGGCTAAAGAGCTCAAGCTAGGGCAGACTGAAAGCAAGAAGTTGATCTAAGGTCATTTCCAGTGACCATGCTCTTTTTCCACCTGTTACATCCTGACTGCCCTTCTGATGGGGGCAGGTGCAATTTGTCATAGAGAAGCAACAGGATTTTTCCACAGTCAGACATTAGCCACAAAAAGCTGTGCTAGAGGCCACAGCTACGACACCCAAATGTCTACAGTGAGATCCTGAAAAAGTTGTTCACCAGATTACCTGCCCTCACAAGCTTCCACTTTCATATTAGGTTAATGAAGGGAAAAATCAGTTACTGATACTGGTAGACAAAAATTAGTCACTTCTAAATGAAAACATTGTACATTTCCAGCTCAAAATTCAAAGTGTTGATTTTTTTAAAATCAAAATGTCTGATTTTGAATTTGTTTCCATCATATCCATAGCTCATTAAAACTAAGTGCAATGTTCCCAAAAGTATTTATGCATTTTTACCTGTTTTTCTTCCCTTCAATTTTGTCCAAATTCAACACTTTGAAGCCCTTTGACCAATCAAAAATATTACTAATTTGTATCAGCTAGGAACAAATGTTCTGTAGTCTAATTTCATACCCCACTTACTCCCATTATGGTATTTTCATGAGGGAAGAGAGAGAGAGATAAACACTCACACACGCATACCGAGACATTCAGAAATAAACTAATTTTGCAGGATGGCAATTCTTTTTGTGCTGTTATGAAAGTTAGTTTTTCATATTTTCAACCTGCAGTCCAGCAACAAGGGGAGGAAAAATCCGTATACTTATGTAGCACCATGGCACAGTCTTTAAGGCTCTATGGAGAACTTATGTCTTTTTCTGAAATAATATATATTAGGATGTTTAGGAGACAGAACTCCCTGTATGTCAGGTAGCCAATTTTCATAGAATCATAGAATGTTCTAGGCTGGAAGGGTCCTCTAGAGGTCATCTGGTCCAACCTCCCTACATGCGCAGGGACATCTCTACCTAGGTCAGGTTGCTCAGAGCCCCATCAAGCCTGACCTTGAATGACACCAGGGATGGGGCCTCCACCACCTCTCTAGGCAGCCCATTCCAGTGATCCATCAGCCTCACGTTAAAAAAACTTTTTTCTAATATCCGTCTTAAATTTATCCTTTCCTAGCTTAAG
>JAVSBS010000820.1:0-23322 GCA_033124195.1 Coracias cyanogaster | reverse complement strand
ATCTCAGAAAGCATAAAAATTGTGCCAATCTGAACGGTGAAGAATGACTAAATATATAATAAACGTATCCATCTACACCTGTAAAAAATTATCTGTATACTTATGTAGACAATAAATGTAAGTTGCCAGTTAGATCTATTACTAACATACAATATGCTGTAGCTATTTTAATAGCTATTTATTAATATGAAGATTTTTGCATAACATGTAATTACACAGATATATATTGCACTATATAGTATTTGTAAATAGTTCATGCTATAGTAACTGATGATTTACAAAGAGGTGCAGAGAAATAATCCAGTTTCAAGGCACAAAATTTCAGACTATCAGAGCTCTGAGATTTCTACACTTTGCTATTAACCAATGTTGGTTATATTAAGCCCTAATTGGTACCACTAATGTTATATATAAAGGTCACATTTAAGCAAACAACTGAACACAGTTCAACTTACATGAAGATGTTCCACCAAAGAAGCGCTGTGGGAAGAAATTAAACTCTAGCCTGTGAAGTAAGGTTTGGGGACTTCCTTGGGGTTTTGGTCAAGTAAGGTGCACCAGACCTCTACAGCTTTTTTAAAAAGTTTCTGATTTATCACAAGCAGACAGAGTTGGAAGTGGCATGGTTTTACTTCTGTGTAGCTGACTCTTATCTCCACAAAGGTCTTTTGACAATGAAAATCATACTGCTGTTTCAAGGAATGCATATTTTCTGCTTTTGGACACTGCCACATAAAACTTCATTTGTATCCTACAGAAATGTGTGAAAGTACCAAAAATGTACGTTGATAGTAAATGTGCAATCCCATGGAAGATATGAACTGCCTCCAAGCCATCCAGATAGAAAATGTTCCCCTTACAGACCCTACAAGCTACAAGAGTGACCTCCACTTTTGGTCCCCTTGGAAAATTTCTAGCTCACAGTTATACCCACTCTGTGTTTTTCCTAGACTTCTCCAGGGAAGGTATTTGTTGTACAAAAGCTGCAAGCTCAGAAAAGCATTTAACTTAAATCATGTGAATAATAGCCCATTGACTTTAATGTCACCACTCATGATCGCAAAGTTAAGCACATGCTTAAGTGTTCTGCATATTTGGGATCCTTGTATAATTTAGATTTAATGTGCCGCAGAGTACAATGTGGGAAATAATTCATTTTTCAGTTTTATGACCAAGCATCTATTACTGCAGAAATACAGCAGACCCTTTTTTGCAGGTTTTTCAGTGAGATTTTTGCTTTGTATCCACCTGAAACATTTCACTCATGTCAGAATAAGTGTGTTGTTTTGTCTTACAATTACATCCTTCTGTTTCTTTCCTTTTTTACAGAAAACCTTTTTTTCTTTTCTTTTTAAAATGTAGGTCAATTTTATGAGTAGTGCCTTTAGAAAGTGACAAGTCAGAAATACATATCAGAAATATCACACAAAATATTTTGTTTCAGGTATACTAAAATGAGCTACACTGGCAAATATCAGAACTTCCATCTGCCTTATTATGCTCTCTCTCTCCCTATAGTTTTTCTAGTAAAAACATTGGCCAACTTTAACTCCAAAATTTAAAGTTTTTGAAAAAAAAGCATAGCTATTAAAAAAATAGCTGACCTATAGTGCATAGAAACAGGTCCTTTGTCTCAACATTTCATTACCATCTTAAAAAGCAAATAAGTCAAATATGTGTGAAATTTCAGCAATCTGTATTAATTTGTAAGCATGCAGAAATCCATTTCTCTCCTTTTTATGTCAATTACAAAATTGCCATTTTGATACTTTATTAGCTGCTTTGGTATTTCCAACTAATTTATAAGCATGGATACTATTTTTTTTTATTATTAACCTACTGCATTCTAAATTATTTTATTTAAATGCTCTGCTGGCTGTCCACATCTGCTTTTATTCTATTACTACTGTCTATGAATGGAAATTATGTAAGCTATTAGATTATTTCACACATTAATTCATTTTATATAATCTTCCTGTATTTATTGCCTTCGTTAGACTGAAATACCGCAGGCACTTGTTTCTCCAATGTGTCTGAAGCTCTCCTGTTATTGGAAATTGGGTTATATCTCCTGATTACAGCCAGATGAAATCCAGACCCAGGAGCCGACTGCAGTATTCTGCAACAGGCAGTCTTACCACCAGGGCTTTTGCAAGGGGAGGGGGCCGTGGCAGCCCCCCGACATGGACCCCAGACAGATGCAGCCATGTGATACTGGCAAGGATGCTCTGGCTGGGCTTGCGGGTGGTGCCGTTGAGGGACAGAGCTCTGGCTGAGAAGCTGACCTGGCCAGCACAGCTTTGCCCCTGCCAGGACCACATCCAGCCACTTCATTGCACAAGGGGAACCAGCAGAAATTGTAGGTGCTGGTTTGGCATCACTGCAGGAGAGCAATTCAGCATGCCATGAGCACAGGGAGCTGGAAGGGAGATGCTGTCTTTGCAGGATGCATGGGACCAGTGCTGCTCTCAGGGAGGAGTGACTCTCTCCTGCCTCAAACTGCCCACAGCTGCACCAGCATTAAAAGCCGCAGCTTGACATATGATTTAGAAGCCGCAAGGGTTAAAAGGGTTAACATGAGGGAATTAACAGTCATCATGAGGTGGGTTTGTGGGTCAGCTGTGGCACCAGTTTTGGGCCAGCTGAGCACAAAGGGGTGGCACTCAGCAGTGTGATCATCACCTGGACCAGAGAGAGAGTGGCAGAGATTACTGAGCTCAATACAGGGGCCTGCCAATCACCCTCAGTCCAACCTACTACCCTGGCACAGGGGTATCCACTCCAGTGCAGCTCAGACAGGCCTGCTCAAGCATCCACACAGCACAGCCGGAACGTGACCTTAGTCACTGTCTCGCATGTCATTAGGAAGTAAATGCTGAGGCACCGTTAAGACACCATCCAAGTCCTTGGCTAGAGCATTTGAGCCTGCTTTTCTGGGGAAGCAGCAGGTCAGCAGCCATAGGCAAACTCTCAGAAGAGCTCTTCTCAGGCAAGGCCCAAAGAAAAGGGTTCAAGGAGACTCTCAGCATGGCTGTCACAGGGTGTAGCCAGCCCGACCTTGACAAGCATTTCCCAGCCAGGCACAGTAATGGATTTTGTGAGTGCATCTGGCATTTTGGCTGCTGTACAGTGCCAGTGGGACACCTTCCCCAGGTACTGTCATGCTACAAAGATATTTGCAAGCAGATCTGGGTCTAGGTAAGTAGGAAAAATATCCCTTAAAATAACTAGCTCTTTGTCTGTCGGCTTGGATTACACCCTCTGCTGACACCTTGTGCTGGACACAGCTGCCCTTGCCAGCTGATGTATCAGACCAGGAGGTTGATCTGCCTCACTTCTGCTGTGGACACCAGATCACACACTGGACATAGAAGACACTGCAAGCTACAGTCATTCTTCTCAGCCACCCAGCATTGGCCAGTGACTGCCTTCTTTGAAAGTCTTAACTGGCCAAATTATGCAGGCAGCAAAAGGGAGGTAGAGCACAGCACACCTCTACCTGCCCTGGATATGGCTGCACCTTGCATCCCAGCCAAGCAGTGCATTGAGGGGGTGGGTGAGTTTCAAGCAGTAAGTGGACTTCAAAAGACAGAAAAGAGGAGAGTCAGAAGAGTAAATTTCTCCCAAACCAGGTCATCTTAAAGCAGCATGAAAGATGCCTGGATGGCTGCTCTCAAATCTGCAGGGCTCTCTGCATGCTCAGAGAGTGGAAATCCATGAGCCCAGTAGATCAAACTCATTCACTCATATCTTTTGGATATAGTTAGTCCCACCTGTCTTTATTCTCCAGAGGCAGCAGCTGGCCTTCAGTTTTTACCAGCCAATTTTCATCTGACTCCAGATGCTCTGGTAGTTTGTAATTTTACCCAAATGTTGTACTTGCACCAGCAGATGTGTTTGAGGCATACTGCAACGATCTGAGTATGTACTGTGGCCTTTCTCTCCCCCAAGAAACAAAGCACATATGCTTTAGGATAGCAAAAACAAACACAGGTATCTTGGCAAGGAAAAGTGGAAGAAAATTATCTCAATCCAATACACACAGGCAGCCCTACAGAGAAATTGACTAAAATAGGCCCACAAACTTGCATCCAAAGGCTCTGTGAAGCTCCAGGAGTTACCACTTTCAATTGGTATTTCATGCACATATCTCTGCAGGTATGAAGAATATCTTGAAAAGCATGAGAATGAAAGTATGGCTTTCTCCATGAGCCTAGGCACAGCCTGAAACAATAGATCACAGGTATGAACTATCCCATTTAGCTCAGGCAGTTGAAAACCTAATCATGACAAACTAATGTTAACTATGATAGGGCTGGCTGGTTCTGAACAATGTCTTTTAGTCTGAGGGAGTCCACAGCTTCTAAGGAGTCTCCGCAATAAACTCTACCTGGCAGAAAGCAACCCCTCCACCCCCTCCTCAACACAGCATACTGCATGCATGGAGACAGCATGAAACAATTTGAGGCTGAAATTAAAGCAAATAACAGGAGCACTTCCACATAGATTGTATTATTCTGTGTCATAATTCATTCCAGGAAAAAACAACAAAAGGGGGAAAAAAACCCTCTTAAAAATTAATCCACCACAAAATTTCCAGCCTGCTGCACAGGACACTGTATACACAGGGGGCCTGGCCACAATTTATTTCTAGACTATCATGCGGACACAAGAGACAATAACTATAACCAGTCCAGCAGAAGCAAATTGACCCTTGCAGTCGTCTTCTTGCTGCTATCCCAAATAGCAGCATGTGTGACCTATTGCTATTTGGTTGCCCTATAGTGGCATGACCCCTTAAGCAGCCCCAGTGATTGAGTAACAAATTCAGCATGGGCAACTGAGCCTCATAACATTCAATTCCTTGTGAGTAAACTCACTGCAAAATAAAAATAAAGCAGCGTGCAAAGCTTCAGACCCTTATGAGCCAGACAGTGCTACCCTACATGCATGAGCAATCCTTCAAAATTGTGAGTGTGCAGAGCCCAGCAAAAGCAAATGCTCTGGGAGGACAAAATGCAGTGCATGTAAACAAGGCAGTGAAACACACTCTGAACAGGAAACAATTTCCTGTGCTAAGCTTGCAAAGGCCTCAAAAAAATGACAGTATAAATTCAAATGCAAGCAATAGTAAATCATCAGAGCCATGCTGATTTATCCCCATGGGCAAAACTTGGAACACAAAGTAAACTAACATAATATTTGCTAGCCTAATGGCCAGTGTTTCTGCACAGACAGATTATTTCATCCTGACAAAACACATTACAGCCATTATACACATCATCTCCAAAGCTCTGTTAATTTATTTCTTGCTGACAATCAAGGTGTGGTTTGGGATCATGCAAGCAAGCACTGTTCAGTTCTGTTTCAAATTTGTTCCTGAAGTGCTTAAAACATGTAAAAATGCAACTGAATACCAACAAAGAGCACTTGTGCTATTTAAACTAGGGACTAAAGTGAAAAAAGTGACTCTGAAAAAAAGGGAACACTTTCCTGGTGAAAGCAAAGAAGAGAAGGTAGAGTAGCCTCTTCTATGGAAAAGGCTGCTTCAGAGGTTTGGGTGGATCCATTACCTTTTTGTCGCTCAAGCCAGACACCTGGTCCACGTATTCCTCTTGGATCATGAAGGCAGCCAGGTTGGCAGTGTAGCTGGCCAGAAAGATGACAGCGAAGAAGGCCCACACCGACACCATGATCTTGCTAGTGGTACCCTTGGGATTCTGCACTGGCACAGAGTTGTTGAACACCAGCCCCCACAGCAACCAGATAGCTTTGCCAATGGTGAAAGAGGGACCTCCTGGCTCTAGAGTGATTGAGAAACATGATCCCACAGTGAGCATCTCAGAGTAAGTGGTCTGCATTTTTGTTCATATATGCATCTTGACTTCAGCGTTGAGAGCAGTATCTGTTCCCGTGTGAGGTGAATGCCCACAGCTGCACTCTCCTATGTTCATGAAATCACATCTAAGTAAATAGCGACCCTGAAATATTATTTTTTTAAAATGTCCTCAGGCTTCCATATTTATTCTGTCTCAAAGATTTCTGCTGAAAACTTATACAAGGGCCTTTTTTAAAAAATCTGATTAGAGTATCTAAAAGCCCAAACATTCCACTTTGGTTCAAGTTGTCACCAGAAATAGAGTTTGCTTGGAAAAACTGTATCCTTGTTTCTATCTATTCAACAATGATGTCACCCTTGAACTCCCAGCATAGACCTATGCAAAACATGGCCTTCACTGTACTTCTACAGGTGCAAGGAAGAGCACCATCTGAAGTAATAGCACTCTACAAATACTTCTGCGAGAGGGTTTCATTACCCAGTCTGTTGAAGACTCACAAGCTAGAGAAGAACACAGCTCCCTCTCCACATGTTCTGTGTCTAAGGTACATAACAATGACATATACTCTGGTCTATCTCAGGAAAATCAGCAGCCCTGCCCCAGACAGTCCAGAAGCAGATCCAGTTTTAAAAGCTGCTATTTTCCCCATGCTCACTTTTCCGTGTGGAAGCTCACCCATATCCAACAGCCGTGTGTGCTCATGAAGCACTAGGCCTGAAAATCTGTGAAATCCAACCTGTCTCCCAGCAGTCTCATATCCCCAGCATGTGTTGGTTCCATTAGTGGGAACTCAAACCAAAATTTGCTCAACTTGAGCACAAGAGGAGCTGTCAGGGAAAGTGCAGATACAATTACTCCAAGGATCCTGCTTCAAACACTGAGAAGACCCTCATAGGACAAGAGCCCTCAGATAGTTTAAGGGTCTGTCGCTTTTCCAATGGTGCCAACCTGACTGCAACCTTCTGGGTTAGCATGCCATGTTTATCTCCTCCCTTGGGTAGACTGACTGGTGCCTAATGCTGCTGCCTGTGGTTAAGGCTGTCTGCAGCAGAGGAACAAAGGGCAGAAAGTTCTGACACTCATCTCCAAACCCCTGAGCAGTGAATAGTATACATCATAGGAAAGCACTAACTGTGTTACTCTAAATACAACTGAAAGGTGCAAGGGGCTCATTTTGCATGCTGGGAACTGAACACCAAGTTCAAAGTAGAATCATCACCTGGAAAAACTGGAGCCTCTAGATGCTAGGGAGACAAAGCTGCTTTAAGAAACATGGTTTGGCAGTCCTTGTCTTTTTTAAACATTGGAATGGTAGCCCTCTCTACCTAATGTGCCCTAAGACATAAAGGTGAAAGGCCTGTAAATCATCAGCGGGAACTGTAAAGTGTAAGGAATTAATGAGAAGTTCCCTCCTAAAGCCTTCCTCTCTCCACTGATCACCCCATGTGCTTTCACAGTTACTTTGTCAGCCACAAACCACGACAGCAATGAGAGCCTCCAATCCAAACCAGGGATCTGGCATCCTTCTGAGCTCTCTAACTTTTGAGTGCACCACCAATAACACAACATCATTTAGGGGCTAGCTCAAGGCATATCCACCTGACCCTGGAGAGAAAATATGAGTGTCCATAAAGAGAAAATGTAGATGTGGGATGCAGGGGTATACTGTTGTAGAACAGTTCAAGTGGAACCAAAGTAACATTAGCCAGAGCATTCATTACCAAACAAGCATTACAGTCTCTACAGCAGATTTCTACATCTTCACATTACATCTGAGGGATATCTGCCTGATCATGCAGTACTGTTCACAATTACTCAGAAATATTGACACTTGTAGCTGCAGTTCAGCTAAATTAATAACTGCACAACTGCATACTTGTACTAAGTACTGCTTTCAGTTCCACATCTATATTACTATCTTTCAAGACACTCACAGGTTTAATGGTATTTACTTGTTTGTACAGATCCATGTGGTTACAATCAGCTGCCATAAAGGCCCTCCACAGCTCCATGTTAAGACAGTTCTCCACTTTCCCATATATATGATTCTGCCTGTATTCTCATGAACACTTGTTTTTTACTCCTCTGTAAGCTGATGGCATAAATTCACTCAAAGTACTAGACTGAGGAGCAAATGAGTACATTTTCCAATAACTATCTCTCTCCCACTATTCTGAATGGACCAATAAACCCAGAAAGGTTTGAAAGGATGATTCATCAGGGGATGAAGACATGGAGATGACGGAAGGCTCAAATTGCTGATTGTGTTCATGCCAATAAGGCAAAAAAAGGCTGTCTTTTAGGCTGTCTCTCCATCCTTTCTTTAAGTCATCAGGCTGTCTTTCAAAGATCAGAGCCACAGAGATGGGTCACTCACTTGTTCTCATCTTTCCTGCTGCCCTTGCAAAATAATGCATCACTCCCAGGGAAATGAGCTTCCCACTTTCTCAGTCAGCCTTAGCAAGCCAGAGAGCCAAGTGAGGGAGAGACATGACCAGGTGACAGATGTGGAGTCTGGAGGACATAGCACTATGCTGGGAGGCCGGCAGAGCAGCTTGCTCTCCGGGGAGAGTAGCACTGAAGGATGGATTGACAGAGCTGAGTCCTCTGATTGTCTCACAGAACACAGCACCACAGGAACTGCCAGCACTAGCTACCAAGACCCATTTTCCCTCAATGAGAAACAGGTTGGAACTGGTGCATGCTTTAGAGACAAAAGGCAACACAGCTCCATCTCCTGAGCCAACAAAATTATCCATTATACACATCTGCTCTCTTCAGAGCCTTTTTTCCACCTCCATCCCTGCCCTCTTTAATCTGAATACATTGCTCAGAGTGGGCTAGATCCATATCATGTTCAAGGCAAAAGAAACACCATGACAAAGGGGCTGGGATTGGAAGTGAGAGAGGATCATGGCAAGGAGTTGCGCTCCTTACCTCTGCCATCAGCAAGGCACCGATTATAGCCCACAGGGCTGAAGTACTCAAAGACAAAGACGGCCACTGCAGAGATGATAAGCAGCATCACAAACATCATCACCCATACATCAGCACTGAAAGGCTCTGCAGAGGAAGAAAAAAACATGGTGAAAAACCTGATACACCAGGTCACCCCTCCCTCACCTCATTTGCTTTCCAGAGCACCCCTGAGAGAGTGTGGTGCAAAATGGGCTGGGGAAAAAACAGAAGTTAAAACAAAGCCTTCCACCTGAGTCTGAAAAACTTCTTGACCTGGGAATAGTGTAGTTTCTGTCTCTGTAATGACTGCATTCCTTCTTACTGTTACATTTGTGCTACATGGCTCCATCTGGAACTGCATGCAGCTATTGTGGAATGCATTGATAAAATAAAATGCATTGATAAAGGATTGTTCCCAGGAAGTCCTCCAGTACCATCTGGACAAAGTTGGGAAAACCAGGCAGAACTGGCAGGGTTTCAGACAAACATCCAACTTGCAAGATGCTATTGAGCCAAAGAGCATCTCCAACTTTCAGCCATAATGACAGTAGTTTTTTTCAGCTATTCTATTCCTGCAGCAATGGGAACATTGGTTCATTCTAGAAATACAAGCATTCATATTCTTCAAGTGTTTGATCTCTGCCAAGCTTTCTCCTTCTCCAAGCCCAAAGAGATAAAGATGGGACTGAATCAGATCAAAGAATCTTAAAACATTGCTCCAAACTATAACAAATATTGCAATCTCAGTTAAATTGTGATTTAAAATTTTGGAGTTAACTTTACTGGTGCTTTTACATACTCTAGCAATATTGGTGGACGTGGCTAAAGGCGAAAATTGCTGAAGAGTGAGTAGTCATCAAAATCCTACTTTGAGAGGTTTGGCAAAATTTCTTTACCCATATAAAGTTATTTCTGTTTGTAAATGTTCTCAGGATCCTGGCAGAAAGCAGATAGTAATGATATATAACTCATATACTGTGTTTGCCACATCGTAAAGCATTTTGTAAAGCCAAATAGTAGATACTAGGAAGACATGGATGTCTTGGGAAAAGACAGTATAATTTCTGCACTCTCTGATCACCCTTTACTACCGAAGGACATTAGAAATCGCTTTATTGGAAGACACAGTGTCAGCATGGAACTGATGGCTCAACTCTTCTTGAAAAGCTCTGTTAGATCTCTTAACTCTACCAGTTGCTCTGTCAAGAGAGAGTCGAGTTAACACCTTGTTTACAAATAATGTTTCTGAAAGTACAACAATTTATTGCTTGCTGTTATCACTAAGTACTATGGCATACCACCTATAAGGTTTGGATCAATTTTCTTCTGGCCTACATTCCTTGAACATGCTATTAGTTGAGTCACCAGGAAACTACATGCCGCAGACTAGGTAATAATTCTGAGTGAGCCCATTCTTTGCTGGGATTAGGCATACAATTGCTGAGAAGTGCCTTGGAACTCCTAAGCAGTGCCTGTTCGAATGTGCCTGAATTTTGCTTGCTTGGGATTTAGAACTAAAACATCACACTTTATTTTTATACACCTGTCCCACAGGTACTCCCGAAAAGGAACTTTCAGGCTAAGAATCACAAGCAACCTTCACCTAATTTTTGGTGAACACTGGGTGAAGTTTTAATTTTAGATTAAAATGATACCTAAGAAGGCAGAAGGTGAGACAGTTCCATTGCTACGTGACACCATGACACTGATTCCCGTCTCAATGAAGGGCACAGAGAAATCCACCACTTCTGAACGTTCCTCATTAATGGTAAGGGATCCCACAGCCATATAGGCCCGTTTGGTGACGACCTGGAGGAAGGAAAGGAAGAGATCACACACAGACCCAAGACACCTCTCAAGCAGCACAGCCAAAAACCTTCTCACCTTCTTGCTTTTCCATACAGTCTTTTTATTCCTGTAATCCCATTCCCTATATTGTTTTTATCATCTCTCCTTCCTAATCTTTCATCATTCTTCCTTCAGGAAATCTAGAGATGTTAATCTTTCCCTCAAAGCTGGTATGTGTATAAAAAATAAATCCACAGAGGTCTTAGGATAAACACATCATCCACTGAGCAGACATCTTATCTCATTTTTCTGTCCTTGCTTTCTCCTCCTTCTAACACTGCAAAGCCTTATTTCATTCTTTATGCACCTTATATATGATCTAAGCATAATCTAGGTTCCCATATCTCTAGTGAATGGTTATCACCCTCTTTTTTTGACTGTGAAGGCCAAATTTGTGACACTATAGAGAAAAATAATTAATCGTCAAACAGGAAAGGTCATCATGGTAAGAGTGTCAGAGCAGATTAATTCACCCAGTGCCCAGAAAGAATCTAGGCCAATCATTTCTATAGAGTCACCTCTGTTCCTACCCAAAAGAAGACCAGATAATGATGGGAGACCAAAACTGACCCACATCCCCAGCCCAGGGATGAAGCCCACCATGCCCCCTCTTTGTTGCTGACCTCTCCAATCATTCCATTCCACGTCCCATTGATCTTTTTCCCATGCTTGCCATTAGTCACCAAATAGAGGTCATAGGTGAACTTGACAGACTTTGAGATTTTCTTGAGGATGTCAATGCAGAACCCCTTGCAACATTTCTTCATGTAATCTGGCTCCTCATCGGTTTTGTTCCTGAACCGTCACAACAATAAAGGGTTAAAAGACTGAGGAAAACTCCCTTAATTCCCTCTGTTGTCCGTATGCACACCCCCTCCCATAACATAATGCGGAGAACTTCACTTGTGCTATCTGTGCTGGAGGGTGAAGGGACACAATGATTTGCTGAAAGGGGCCAGTCATGAATGGACACAGGCCAGGCTGGGCAAATGGAGGTGCCTTTTCTAAAAAGGATTATCAGGATATGATTGTATTGATCCAACAGACTCTCTACATTCTGCTGAGAAGAGAGAGCCCAATAGAAGGAGAAAACCCTAAAGATGCGTACTCGGTCACTATGCGTTTTTGGCAAGGGACTGTGTTCCTCATGCAGGTGCCACTTAGGGGGTCCACATTCTCCACAATGACAAACGGTGCCTCTTCCAAGGTCACAATACTCAGGTGATCATCCTCACGTTCCTCAGAGTCAGGATACAGCTCAAAGCGGGGCCACACATAATACTTCATCTGCAACTTTTTTTCCTTCCATTTCCCCACCTGTGGAGACACAAACCATAGAAGATAAATTCCTAGCTGCCCCATCCCTCCGCATCAACCACAGCTCCCATAGACCTGGGCAGGAGAACCACGCTGGAGTACCCAAGCTCATGGATCATGTAAGATGAGGACATTTCTGGAGAGAAGGCTCTAAGTAAATGGGTTTCAAACAAGGGGAAAGTGGAGAACAAGAAAGGTATCTTGCTTGTCTCATCTCTGTGACAGTCTTACCCTCTGGAAGAGTGAGTGGATGACCAGGGGGACATCATCACAATGGTCAAATAGACATTATGTCTTTCAACTTTCTCAGCCAAACAACAGGAAAAGCACTTGTTGTCTCCTGAAATGTTGACTTCAGCCTACTAGCCACAAAAAAAAGTCTTTTTTTCCTGCTAAAAAGAGAGGAATATATACAAATGCTGAAACAAATGTCATTTTGAAACAGAGAAATTGAAATACTTGAAAAAGTCAAAACCGAACTTCTTTAATTTTTCCAAATTTTGTCTTCATTTGTTTTCAGTGAAATTCAAAAAACAGAATCATTTTAGGAAAACTTGATGCTATCCAGAAGTAACTCCTTCATTTGGAACAAGTTTGCTCATTCCTAGGCTACACACCTTGCCAGAAACAAAGAATTGCTCTGACACATGAAAAATAAAACAAAAAAGTATGTATGATTTTTTATATCTTGCTATTTTTCTGTAAAGATACATTGCAATTTTAGATCTTTTCATTTTCCATTTCTTAAGCAAATAGAGATCATATCTTCAATGGTGAGAAAAGGGAGGTGAGACTTGGTTGTCTTATACCTACTGCCACAAATGAGTTGTTTTGAAGCCCCTGAAGAGACAATATATGTTGCACACCTACTGCCTGTGGTAGACCATTCCTTGCAAAAATTCCAGAAAAAGAAAAAACCTGAACATCAATTATGCTTTCAACTACCAAAGTCTCCCCTTTGTTCTCAATTCCCCCCCATCACAGTTGACACTAATTAGCACCTTGGCTGGCAGCTGAAGCTGAGATGGCAAGAAACTAACTGGGCTTTAGAAGGAACTTTTCTGCATGATCCTCAAAGAGGGCCCTCCAGGCCAGGGCTGAGACACATTGACTTGATGGCAGAGGCAGTGTGGATGTTCGAGAAGTTTGCACGACTGCTCTTAGCAGTATACCTGCTTGGTGGGTAAACAGAAAATCTTCATTCTACTTCAATCCAACACCACTCCCACCACCCCCAAATCTCAGTCATTTATTTATTTATTTAAATGACAGGACGGGAGGAAGAAGCACTTATTAGAGGCTCATTAGGTGTCAGCGGTTATTCTGTGAAACTCAAAGCCCAGCTGGGTTTTGGCATTTGAAAGCAGCTAGAATTCACATAAAACACTTGTCACCTTCAAAACAAACAAACGCTTCATCTGCTCATGAAAGAAAAATCCACTCTGGGGGCTTGTGGAAGAAGAAAGGCAGAAGAAATCACCCAGAGACAGCAGCCTCCCCATCCATCCCTGCCACATGAGCACAGCAACCCAGTGAGGGGAAGCCAGTGGGTTTTGTAAGAAGGAGGTGAAGTGGCTAGGCAGCTGGTCTTACCTTCCCAGGGGCCCTTACAACAAGCAGTTGGCAAAAAAATGCCAAGGAGATCTTGTCTCTAATGTTCCCTCCATCCATGGAGTCACACCACTTGGACCAGCAAGCAGGGTACACAGCTTTTTTTTTTTCTCTACTTTTGTTGTTGTTGTTGCTTGAGTGGGCAGGGAGGAGTTGCTTTAATTTTTAAATACACTTTGAGCAGCAGGTGAAAACTGGAGGACTGGAAGCCCTGGAAACTGATGGCCTCTTTTGTCCATAAAAGACAGGTAGTGTTGTCTAGGGCAGCAGATGGTCTGTACTCATGCTAATATCTAAGCAGGGATGTGGAAAATGTATTTCTGAGGGAACAAAGAGCATATACTCACATGCTCAACCAGTGTCTGCTCAGCCTTGGACTTCCCACCTGTTGACCAAGCAGGCCAATTAATCATCACCTGAGCCAGAGATTTCTTCAGTGCAACTTTAGCCCTCAAGTAACTGAGTTTAAATCCCCAAAAGCAGTTCAGTGAAACCACGAGATAAGCAGAATAACTGCACACACATGGCTCAGTAGGGACCAGTGATTAAGATGCTGCATATAATAGCCCAGACTTCAGCTCAATAACATTAACTTGTCATAGAAATAGATGGTTGATGAAAGAGACATCATGCAGAATCTCAGCAGCACTTAGATATCACGGTAACAGGCATGATATAAACATCTAAGTGATAAATTAGATCAGATAGGCAAACTCAAATCGTAATTACCTAGAAGTTCTCTGGGAAAGAAAGGGGAGTTCATAAGGCTGTGTGCCAGGCATGTTTCATAGTGTTGTACTACACAGACAACATTATAAAATTAGGGTAACAATGACAGTCTTGCCACAGCCTCCTGCGTGCTGAAGCACCTAATGTGCAAATACAGTTGGACACATCTTTTCCTCATTACCCCAATAAAATAATTCTAAATAGTCAAAAAAAAAATAAAAACAGGATGTAAGAGAATGTTCTGACCTTAACTTTCAAATTAACTATGGAGTGTCTCAAGAATATACACAAATACTATGTTTCATTGCTAACCTGAACAATCAGGCATGCCGTATACTTGCAGACATCACAGATAAGAATAAGCCAAGTCAGAAGGCTCAAATGTATATCCATGTAGTTAAAGAAGAGCAGGCCTAAGGAACATGTGGGCAAGGACAGTAAGGATAATAAGAAACACCACATGTGCAGAGGACAGAGACAATGCAAGAGAAAGAAAATACAAATGTGCATCATATGCTAAATAATCTGCCGTGAGAGGGAAGGAGCAATTCACTGTGGGGACAGAGGTTAGCCACAACAGAATTAAATGTCACAGATTTGTCCAGGTAATGATGCCTACTCTTAAAGAATATAACCTGCCAAGCTGTGGAGAGCAGAGCAAGGTACTTCTGAAGTCTCAGGGTATTTGGTATTAACAGTTTGTGAACTGTTATTACTTAGGTTTTCCTCAGTGCTTGCTTCAGCAAAAAGAAGAAGAAACCATCCCAGGCATCCTACATACTTGTCACCCTGCAGTTTCAAGACCCACTAGGCGTTCTCCCATCAGAGTCAGGTCATCCAAACTCCCACTAGGAACCCTGAGGGGGTCACAGAATCAGCAAAAGTAAGGATGCCAGGGATCTTTAAAACACCCTTTCTAACTATATTCTCTACTCCCTAGGTACGTTCCTGTCAGGGCAGTTTCACCTTCCACACCTTCTTCTTCCACAATTTCACCTTAACTTCTCCTTGTTCTGTCTGTACCACATCTAATCTTATCAAGAAAGAAAAGTCACTTTGGTTTGGAGATGCCTTTGGAGGTGTTGAGGGAGGGGAGTAGCTAACTTTTACCTTAAATATAAGATCTAACTTTGGATAACAAGCTGTTGGAAGTAGAGATCAAATAGATTTACAAAGAAATAAAGTGAGAGCTTTTATAGAACAAAAAGTTGATCATATATGCTATTGGTTTGCCTAAGTATACAAGCTATCCCATGCAGACAAGAGGTTAAGATTGCTTATGCAAGGGGAAAATAAGTGACAGCCTTCCGAAAGCCTTCCAGCAGGCTGGCAAATTGCCTTAACCACGGTATAATGCAGCCAGAATAAAAGTGTTCTGCAGTATGTTAATGAAAGGTGCATCATACTAGTTCCCTGAAACTAACTCTTAAGAGAGGCTTTTCTCTCCTCCCAAGGGAAGCTAAGGCTTGTATCAGCCATTTGTGGCAGATGTTTGTCTAACATGTCCTTACACTGATAGCCCATGGTCTCCACAGGCAGTCTATTCCAGTGCTTAACTATCCTTCCCCTTAAAAAGTTTCTTCTTCCTGATATCTAGCCTAAATCTTCTTTCTGCAATTTATACCAGGAGAGTGTATTTCCTTATTCTTCTACATGTGCTCTTTTCAGTGTTATCAGGTCAGTGAGATATTTATAACATAGAGGAGTTGGTAGTCTCATTCAGTGGTATCTTACATGCTACACTGGCAAAACCAACTGCCTGTTCAAATGACCAGCACCCAGTCTCACCATTCACAAAATCCTTACCCATATCGGTAGTATGGACAATATTCCTATGAACTTCCAAATTTGTCTGTTCTAGCCAGGGCAGAAGCCAATCTCTGAGCTCCTCCTAGTATGCCAAGGCAGGACTTCAAAACACAAGAGAATCTGGAGAAACCTCTAACTAATGACAACAGCTGGAAAACCAAAACCTCCTAGAAGTTTGGCTTTCAAGGACTATGCAGCAGAATACAATTCTGCAGAAAACCAGAAATGTTCAGATACATTTCTTAGGCAAGATGCTCAGAGGCATTGCATTTGTATTTGGGGTGAAGGTTCAGGAGAAAGCCTGAACCTTCAGGTGCTCGCTTTTCAGCAACCTGCAGGAAAACTATGTCTGGGCAAAGTTTTTAGCTAGTTTTTATTTCATTCAAGCTCCCATTTGCACCATGCCTTGCACCACTCTCTTTTCATTTAAAATCTCTCAATTGCTGCCATGCTTGGTATAGAAGAAATACAAAAGGAACAAAAGAGATTTGATTTCATTTACAGAATAAAAGAAAGACTATTCTAAACTCACTTAGGACTTGGACTGCTTTCTGCATTTCCCCTAAAGTTTAGTGTTTCCTCCTTTATTATGGTGTTGTTTGGTTGGTTGGTTTTTTTGGGGGGGTTTTGTTTGGGTCTTTTTTTTGTTGCTGTGTTTCCCGCCCCAGGAGTTGAGAGGATTGTTCATTTCAGTGTGGAAGCATTAAGGCAACAACATGGATTAGAAGGCAGAAATTTTCTATTCCACCAAGGACCTTTGGAATCTGATCTGCAACCTTATATATTCCACATTGTGTAAAATGGAGATAATGGTATGTTTTCACCTCTGGGGTGCACCCTGTAGATAAACACAGAAAAGGCCATGGTAATAGTACGGAAATAAGGAGACACACATATGTGTCTAGAGCTGGATGAGGGAAAAGTACAGAGCATGTATCTGTGAATGGTGTAAATGTGAAAACTTCCTGTCCTTTATCTTTGCTGTTAGAGAGTTAACCAGAAAAAAGCTTATGTAACTTTTGTGCCTTATTTTAATACATGAAAAAGAGAAGATCAAATATAGAAAAGGTAAAGGTAGGATGTTGGGCAGCAGGCAGAAAATAGCAGTGTTATTGGTAATATAGCTGATGGAAAAGCATACCTAAGCCCTCTGGGAAGCAGGAAGAGTCCAGAGAGAAATAAGAGTCTTGTCAGTACAATTGGTGCAGGTCCTGAATGAGGACATGGGAAAACCAGAACAACCAGGCACGACCTGAAAAGGGCTACTGTAGGAATAATAGAAACACCATAGAAATAGCAGTTATAACTGGGACATTGCCAATGGAATGATGCACTGCTCAGGGCACATAAAAGTAAAGGTAAACCTATAGAATGCTGTTGTAACCTTAACGCTGCAGTAGACTGCGAATAAATAAATCATGCATAAATAAAGTGGAATTATTTGGAGTTCAGAGAGTTTTTGGAAGGCTGGTGCAAGATATTGCACCAGAACTGAACAACAGAAGTCTACTGTAGCTCCACAGGTTTGGCTTTCAGTCTAGATAGAGATGTCATTACTGTTATTAAAGAGAAATTATATCAGGAACTAAGGCATTATGGGAGACATTAGCTTCGTAGAGATAAGGTGGAGAACAAATGCAAATTTTAACAGCAGCACTCTGATGTCTTTTTTTCTGCATCTGATAGTTGACACATTTCTTCACCCCAAAATTACTCAATAGGCAATAGGTTGTGCTAGTTTACACTTGGTTTGGGCAAAGCAGCGAGGAACGTTACAGAAAAGCTAGTTATCAGAAATAACCTTGGATTGAGTGATTAGGCGAACAGAGAGCTTGCCTTAAAGAAGGAGATTAAAAAGCTTTAACGTAGATAAATGAAAGCCAAGAGGGGATATGACTGCTCTGTATAAATAAAGGAGGGACAGACACACAAGGGAGGAAGGAAAAGGTTTTTTAAGCAGAAAAACAATGTTCACACAAGAACAACGGGTTGTGAGGAAATTTACCTTGAAAACAAGATGGATCATAACCATTAGAGGAAGGAAGTTCTGTAACAGCTGCCCCAAAAGGAGCTGTGAAAACAACTAAAACAGGATCAAGAAGAAGCACAACTGGTTTGTGTAGGGCTATATGATCTCAGTGCCTAGAGCAGCAGGGATGGGACCAGATGAGCATTTCCAGTTCAGTGGGCTTAAGTAAGCAGAAGCAAGATGAGGAATTCCTCTGTGGAAAACCTTTCTCTACTTGACTTTTCAGCTGGCACATGTCAAAACTCAGTCTTAATCATTTTATATCTCTGTCCCCCAGCTAACTCACATGAACACAAAGACTGTTACTGATATCTCCAGCTCCTAGGCTCATATATCCCTCATTCAGCAGCAAAACCTTCTCCAGTGCCCTGAGAATAGAACATTTCTCTTAGTCTTCACCCAAGCTGGTTAAGTCATGACTCTCACACTTAAGAGCGCTGCCATCACAGCCATTATCAAATGTATAATTCCTGTGATGCTACAGCTCTGTATCCTCACACAAGCTAGTCTACAGCAGGTGAAGAAGAGATGCCACAGAGAGCAAAAATCTCCTGTTTACAGGCACTTAAGGTGATTAATTAGCCACATCAGCCAAACTAGACAAGAAATGGTTGTGAATGCTCCACATGCAAAATTAATTAACACAGAAACAACACTTCTTCCTGAACCTCAAGTTCACCTTCCACAACCACCTGGGGAAGGCTGCTTTCTTCACTGCACCTGCAGAAGCAGGAATTGCTTCTAATAGCCTTTCAATTAAACATGCAGGCTGCAGGAGATGGTGGAATTTTATTCCCTCTATATTTATACAGCACCTAGCATATACTAGAGGGAGGCTCAGTTTAGAACACAGACAGGGTGAAGTACTTGCTCTTGCTTTACAACTCATTCTGGGAATAAAAGCTCTTTGCAGAAGCACAGTCCCCCAGCTCACTGAGGTCTGGCATTTACACAGCTCTTGCCATTTTTGCTGAAACATTTCTTTCCTGGTGCATTTATATGCTTTTTGCAGTTGCTGAGGTCCAGTCCCCTGCCATGATTAGCCTGAGAAGGTTAATGAGATATACTTTGAGCGGTTCTGGCTTCTGCAAAGTGAACTATGGAGCTCCACTGGTGTCACAGAAAGGTCAGAGCTGTGAGAATGCCAAAGTATTTGCCTTGGTAAATCATTCCTCCAAACCAGAAGGTACTGAGAGACTATTATAGGCATAAAACAAGCCATGATCATCTGATTGTTCCCTCTAGGAGATGATGTTCTTGTTGGTAGTGTTAGCTTGGTAGCCCAGGAAGTAGTTCGTCCAGGCAAGGCTGGCTCATGCAGGAGCAGCATGGTTTCCAGAGGGACGTATTTGTTCAAGGTCCTCAGTGCTACCTGATGTACACGTAGCCATAATTTATGGAAATACATACCGCAATCAGCACAAGCATAATTAGGAGACATGAGAGAAGAGGTTAGAGGAAGCTGTTCATGGTAGTGTAGGCTGTGATCTGAGTAGGCTGGAGGATGCAACTCAGCAAAGTTGTAACTTCTAGGGGAGGCAAATCGAGTGTTAGGATTTGACTGTACCATCCAATGTAACCCACCTCCAGCTAACAGGCAGTGACAGCACCTGACTAAGGCTCTTGTTTCAATAACATCGCCTCCTTAGAGCCATCACACCATTCTGCAATGACAATCTGTGAGGAGAGGGGTGCTTATTACAATATCCTAAGCTCCAGCACAATGAGTCTATTCAGATTTTGGTCTGGGAAATACAATCTAAAGCCAAGGAGCTTATACTGCCCCTGCCATTTCTCATCTAAGGTGAAAGAAGGTTTCACCTTGAACATCTCTACTGCTCTCCTCTGCAGAACTCCAGGACACAGAAAAATGTAGCAGGGAGACTGGTGACATTGCGTGTTTTGTGTCACAGGGGGTTTGGGAGTCACAAAGGTTTGAAGAAAAACGTATTTTTATGTGCATGTATAGGCATCTAAATGCCTTATGAAAGCATTTTGCAGTCTCTAGGAGTGCATGCGCATTGTGCAGGTGTGTGTCTGCATCCAGTACGTGTCCATGCATGTAATGCCCTATCTAATGATTTTTTCCCTTGGCTTTCCCTGTTGAGTGCTGGGCTTGGGTCTGCATTTTGCTGAGCTTTCATTTCTTTCACTCAGACATTTTTTTCCCCCCGCTAAAACATGTTGCACAGAGGGAGGGATGGGCTTGCCAATTCATACTGCAGTCTAGGAGATGATTTAGAGCTTCAGCTGCTAAGTGGGTCCTGTACAGCACCGTACAAAACCCTGACGTGTGCTCCCCTGTGCAGTGACACCTACTCTTCAAACAGAGCAGATATCTCTCCCAGCATTTCTTGAGACCTGAGGTTAAAGGAATGTTTAAAAATGCAGACCTAGAGGAAGGCCAAAAACGTTTCCTTGTGCTGAGAAAAGATAAATGTTGAAGCAGGCCTCGGCAGGGTTAGGAGCAGCAGCAACATGAAGAGAGAGGGGGTGAGCTGCCTAAACCTCACTGTTTTCTGAGCTGTGCAAGCAAGACCGAAGGTGCCACTTTGCAAAGCATCTCTGAGAAAATCTGAGAGATCCTTTAACTTCCACCAGGGGGTGAAAGCAGCGGGTAAAACACCTCCCCATCCTGAACACACCAGCCAGAGCCGCTGCCCATCCACACAGCAGCCGCACATTGCCCCTGTGCAGAGATGCACGTCTGCCAAGAGAGGCACAGGCAGGCATGGCGGCGTGCACATCCCTCCACAGAGAGATGCAGGGTGCTCAGCTCTTCACTTGCCGGTGAAATGGGGAGGAACATGCCCCCTCCAGACGAATTCCGGCACACATTCACAGCAAGATTTCAGGGAAAGTAGTTACAGAGCAGCGTACCCCTGTTTCTCTTCTCTCCCACCACTGATAACTCTGGGCAGGTGGTTGCAAATGCTGTCCCTGCCCATTGCACACCCTTTGTTATGTTCCTGGCCGTGGATTCACACTGGCATAGCCACAGCCAGCCTCACCACCCACACACCTTCAGAGTGCATGTCTGCATCTCTCCCCACAAACCTGGCACATGGTGGATGGCCTCAATCACTGCACTGAGGGTATCTATCCCAAGGAGTAGTCAGCTGAGCACCTAGTTGTCACCAGATCACCAAACTGAGAAGAAACACTAGCTCTGCTCTGTACCCTGGTTCTCTGCCAGGTCTCTTCACTCAGCTTTGCAAAGGACCCAGATGGGAAGCAAAGCTGTGGGACAGAGGCAACCAGGGCCACCCTTGCTGCTTTCCCTCTACCTGGTGTAGAGAGGGCTGCTCTTCAGCATCCTTGCACCTCTTCCTATCCAGTCTCCCTTGCCTGTCTCTATGGAGAAGGCATAGAGGTAACATCATGCCCTGACAGTTTCTTCCTCCCTCCTCCTTTCTTTTATTTACTCAGGTGCTCCCCAACAAACACAGGGAAGAAGGGATGGGACTGGGGAGAAGCAGAGGCAGCAAACAGCCCCCACTTCACCTGCATGAGCAGATAGGGACGATGGTCTTTCATGACCCAGCTCATCAGCACCCTACCTCCTGCCCACCCACAGTCCTGCCCCCTGTCACTAGTGCGCACCCATGGACATGGTTCCCATTGTACAGACCTGTCTCCTCACTGCTGCTCCCACCATGTCTCCACTCTGCTGTCCTGCTGCCCCCGTGTCAGGATCGGCCACAGCAGTAAGACCAGCGCAAGCAGTAGAGAAACCCACAGGTATGGGTGAGTAACACATGGTGTGATTTCACCCCCATTTCAGCTCCCACTGACTTAAAGCTGGGCTGGGTGGTTTGTCCCTATCCCAACAGTACCCAAACAATAGCCTCACCTCTGTCCTGAAAGGAAGTGCTGGCCCACAGCAGTGTCAGTGCTGCACATCTCCGCCAGCAATAAGCATTGCCAGGGTACTTCTGTCCATGCCGCTGCAGACCAATTTGTCATACAGGAGAGGCTGCCAGGCCAGCCAGGGTCTCCCAGGAGCTGGTGTGGGCTGTACTCCTCAGTTGGCAGATTCCTGCTTCAGGAGGTCATGCTTCAGCCTTTCTGGTGGATGAGGGCTCCAGAAAGAGAGCCCACAAGCTGCAGGACCCCGACCTGACTCACTGCTACAGCCAAGCTCTGGGCTTTGCTTGAAAACCTTGCACTCTGCTGTGTCTGGGCAGAGCAGTAGACAAGACCCGCCAGCTCTAACTACACCCTACAGAGAAGACCTGACCCTTGGATAGAGCCCACCAGAGAGACAGCTGGTTCACTGCACACATGTTCATTACTGCCATGCTGGATGGAGTCAGCAAGCACTCTGTGAGCAGCAGGGAGCAGCTCTGCCCAAGATTTTGCCCCTTTCCCATCCCATACAAAGGTAAAGACACACACACACACACAAAGGTACCCCCAGAAGCAGTTACCCTAAGCTGATCTGAGCTTGGAGTCCAGATAGAACTGCCAAGGGCCCAGCTGAGGCCATCTGGGCTGCAATTCGTCTCAGTGCAAAAGGAGTACGATCAGACCTGAGTATGGATAGAAAGAGAGGTAACCTTGAAATCAGTGATTTGGGAAGAAGAGAGGAAGCTATGTATTTGCCAACCCCAGCTAGGCTAGAATGGTTAAGCCAAGCACTGCTTTCTTGGGAGTATGGCCTTAAGAGAGATAAAATCCTTCACTTCTCTCAGCCCTGATGGACCTCAGGCACACCTACTGTTCAAAGATGAATCTGTCATTTTGTGCCTAAACATGTCAACACAAAGCAGATCTTGTGCCATTCCCTTTCTGCAGCCTAAAAGTAGGGGAATAGGCATGACAGAGGCAGTCTTGGAGACATAAGATGAAGCTAAGGCTCTCAGCAGGCTGCTAAAGGTCTTTTGTGCCACATATAAGTCCACATGTGCAATGACCTCTTGCAGTCTGGAATTAGCTGGATGACTTCATATAGAATCATAGAATCATTCAGGTTGGACAAGACCTCTAGGATCATCTAGTCCAGCCTTCTTCGAACATCTCTCTAACCCCTAGACCACGTCTCAAAGCACCACATCTACCCATTTTTTGGTGACTCCACCACCTCCCTCGGCAGCCTCTTCCGATGGCTAATCACTCTTTCAGTAAATAACTTCTTCCTGATATCCAATCTAAACCTCCCCTGGCACAACTTGAGGCCAT